>BGNK01003304.1:782-77916 GCA_003297005.1 Symbiodinium sp. clade A Y106 | reverse complement strand
GTTTAGGGGTTAGGGGTTTGGGGGTTTGGGGTTTAGGGGTTTAGGGGTTAGGGGTTTGGGGGTTTGGGGGTTTAGGGTTTAGGGGTTTGGGGTTTAGGGTTTAGGGGTTTAGCGTTTAGGGGTTTGGGGTTTAGGGGTTTAGGGGTTTAGGGGTTTAGGGGTTTAGGGGTTTAGGGGTTTAGGGTTTAGGGCAGGGTGCTGCGGAGTTTTGCACATGGTTATTTGCTTGGTCACCCAGAGAAGCCCGTAGCAAGGAAGTCAGCAAGAAGCTCTCGCAGAAGAACGGATAGTTACATAGGTGTTGAGATTTTAGGGGTTAGGGCCGACGCCCTTCAGCTTAGCACCTTAAATTAGGGTTTAGGGTCTAGGGTTTAGGGTTTAGGGTTTAGGGTTAGCCTTACAGCGTAAACAACACATTAGCTCACATCGTGTAAATGCTAAGTGCTGAACTCGCCGGCGCCCCTCCGACATCCCAAACCTGAAACTCTACACCTTACACATCCTAGTCATTCCTAAACCCCAAACCCTAACACCCTAAGCTGTAAACGCTAATACCCTAAACCCTCATAATGTAGGAACCTGATTGAGAAACCTTGGCCCTATAACCCCCCAATAGTAGGATTCAAAAAAGGAACCCTAATAAGGACCCGAGGTTTCTTAATCAGGTTCCTACATTACCCTGAACCCCAGACCCTAAATCCTATCCCTCAACCCTTGTAACACCCAGATCGCCAATCTCCGAGCCTGCACGCCTGGCCCAGGAACGTCCAGGTTCAGCCGCTAAATTGGACGTGGGCCTCCCAGTGACGCTTCTTGTGGGCTTAATATTTGGGCCTTAATAATTACCTATACTACTTTTAGGGTTCCAAATTAGGATTATAGTAATTACCATATACCCCAAAACCATAGTCTAACTATTAAGGCCTCTATATAAAACACATTTCAATCGCTACTCGTAGCATTCTAGAGTCGCAGTTGTTTGCGAGCCAGGCTCCTGGGCCTATGCTTCAGGGTGAGGTTCGGAGTATCGGGCTGAGGGTTAAGCCCAAAAGACCCGAAGCCGTAAACCCCGAATCCTAACCCCTTAAGCCATCCGAACGATTTTTGGGAGTCACGGATCCTCACGAGCTTCAGGGTTTAGGATTCATCAATTTATGATGACTTCTTCCAGTGACTCCAATTTTTTGCGACTTAGAAACTTTGGGGTATCCGAAATTTGCCAGGTCATAACCTACTACTTTATCGGTGTAGCGGCTGCATAGCCCAAAGGGCCTTCCTTTTGCGGGTTTGAGGGTGGGTGTAGTCGGAAGCGAATCCGCTTGCTGGGAGAGTCGTACTCCAGTGACTCCAGTATCAAATCTTTCAACTCTGGTGCTCGAAACCCAGCTGCAGGAATTGGATCCAACCGCTGTCCCGTAAACTCTGAACCCCTAATCTCCTAAAGCACTGCGCCCCTTAACCCTCAACCCTATGCCTACACCCAAAGATTGCCCTGCCTACCGTTTAGCGGCTCCATCAGCGACCCTTACACTTCAAAAGAACCGAAGAAACTAATTTTGTAATACTCGTCCCTCATAGTCCCTGCTTATGGCTGAAGGGTGTATTGTTTAGTGAATAAGTTTTAGGTAGTAGGGCCTCGTTTGTCACAATATGATATACTGTATACCCTTTCGAAACTCTTTTCTAACCATGGCTTTGGCACCTCTTAGGGTTTGGGGTTTAGGGTTCAGGGTTTAGGGTTTAGGGCCTTTCGGGTTTAGGGTCTAGGCTTCTGGGTTTAGGGTTTAGGGCCTGTAGGGTTCAGGGATGAGGGTTTCGGGTTCACCTCTTAGGCTTTAGGGTTCAGGGAAGCCGCCAGGACGCCAGACTGCCAGTGCCCAGATCCCGACCCCGTCCCGGAGGGATATCTGAAGCGGCCCGGCTGGTTTGAGATGACGGAGTAGGGGCATTTTCGGGCTCCAGGATATTGGGGTTAGCACTTCGGGTTTGGAATTTGGGTTAGGTTTCGCTTTGTTGCAGGGGTTTCGGGTTCAACCCTAAACCCTACACCCTTGGGTTAAGGGCTGCTAGGGTAGGTTGACTGACTGTTGACTCCTTGAATTCATCGTCGGATTGCAGTTTAGGGCAACTCCAGCTTCCTGGTGTTTGTTTTTTGCTTTTGGGGTGTTCTGGCCGGTTCTTTTAGGGTTTAGGGTTTAGGGTTTACGGAGATTGAGAATATTGAAGTCTGGAATGCTACCGCAAATCCCGACTTTCAACGTGATCGGCGTGGTCCAGTTTCAGGGCTTGTCAGGTTGTGGGCTTAAGGCATTGAGGGCTTACGCGGTTTAGGCGTGAGAGTCTGGTTACCGGTTCGGGGTTTGGGGAGTTTTGAACGTTCGGGGTTCTGGGGCTTTGGGTTTTGGGCCGAGGGCTTAGCAAGTTTGGGCAGGTTAGAAGCACAGGGTCAGCAGGCAGGGGTTAGGCTTCAAGCGGGCAGGCTGGGGCCCGTAGGGTTTCGGATCGAGTTCAACACCACAAAGTTGCAAACACACGCAGTGCACCCCAAATCGAGAATCGCACCGACCTTCAAGCCCTGCACCACAAAGCAAAATATCAGAGCCATCTCAGGATAGGCATGTAGCCAAAGAGCTCATACGCACCAACGAAACGCATGTGTGCTACATTCCTGTGCACAGGATTTCTTTTTCTACGTCAAGATATATTCGTTCATCATGGGGCAACTTGAGCTCTCTCGCAATCATGGAGGGAAGCCCTCATAAGGCCCTCCCCGTATGAGGCCTGTAAACATCCTTGACAAACCATCTGAAAGCAGTTCAAAATCCTACAAAGACCGCAGAACACCCTGCAAAGCCCTTAAACCCGTGGAGAAGCCTCTCAAATCTCAGAAACCTTTAAGAGCATCCCCGTACAACCTTTATCACACAAATTTCAGGACCCTTAGCAGGACCCTTCGAAAAACCTTCAAGGACTGCTCGGAAAAATTCGGTTTCTGAAACCCTACGCCTACGCCCTAAACCCTAACACCCTGAAGCCCTAGACTCTAGACCCGAAAACCCAAAACACCCTAAAAGACGCCAGCAAAGCACACGCGAAAAACCAAGGACAAGCCACCACTAAGACCTTAAGCCCTAAACCCTAAACCCTAAGACCTCAAATCGCACGGCGCACGGCAGGTCCCAAGAAGGCTGGCACTGCGCTCCCGGCTTCCGTGGCAAGGCCGCGGCCTTTTGGGACTGGGGTTTAGAGCCTAGGTTTACCTTAATCTACCAAACCCTACTTTATTGTAGGTTCTTATTATGAACCCTAATGTGGAGTTTATAGGGACCCTACAAAAACGTGGGGTTTGGTAGGTTAGGGTAGTGTGTTGGTTTGTTTGTGGGTTTAGACGGTTAAGGTTGAGAGTTTAGGCTTTGAGATTGAGGCTGTTGTCCGGGTTTTTTTCAGGGGTGATGGGGTGATTCTCTTGCAATTTGCTAGTTTATGATTTTTCCGGGGACGCCAAGGGTTTTGCGGGTTTTTGAACGGTTGGGAGTTTTGAGTTGGTTTTCAACTTTACCTGTGTGTTCTTTTGCTGTCTTGAAGGTTGTATGGTCTTAGGTGTCAAGATTTCCCTAAACCCTAAACCCTAAACCCTATTGGTGTCCGGGTTTGTAGCAAGATTTTTGGGAGTTGGGGGTTTTCTCTATAGCCGCCTTGCGGGTTCGAGGGTCACGGGCTTGCTTACGTTAATCCAAGATACCTACCTTTCGAGGGACTTATCAGACAAGAAGAATAAGGAGCCCTAGGTTTAGGGTTTAGGGTTTAGGGTTTAGGCTTCTTTTGAATCATCGGTTCGGGCTGGCCTCTGGAGGGTGCCAGTCTCCGATGAAAGGCCTGAACTCCGACACCTTGTTGCTTCTTTTTTAAAAAATAGGTTTTTCAAAAAAAACCTATGTTTTTTAAAAAAATCTCGGACCCCCTGATGAACAAAAGCCTTTCGATAAGGGCCCCTGACGTGCCTTAACTCTCGCACCGCAAATTTCAGTCACGCAACGCCTTTCTTCACGGCGATCGGGAATATCATCCTTCTAAGGGCACGGGTGTACTGCTTAGCTTCCCCAGGGAGCTCGAAATTAGATGAGATTAGTGTCCCGCTCTGGGCTCTTATAGGGCCCCTATTGTATAGAGTTCTTGCTATAGGGCCCGAATTTTGGGAAAAAAACCCACATAGAAAATTCCAGTCTTGGGCGGAATCCCCAGTTGCCCGGGCAGGCGGTCAAGGCTTGCAACAGCACGAGGACTTGTCGCTCTGGCGGAAGCTTACAGGGAGTAAAGAAGCGTAAATAGCACGTACAATTATAGGATTCCTTAGGGTTCCTCATCATACTTATATTGGCAAAGCCCCCAAAACCTTCTTCTAATTATGAAGGCCCCTATAATTATGTGCAAGCAGGGATGTAGGATTTTAGTTCCGGACTCAAGGCTCAGGCTACCGGGTTCCGACTTCTGAAGCCCAACACCTTGGACGTTTGAACACCTGCAACTTTTGAAAGCCCAATTCCCAGAAGCAAGAAAGCCCACCGTTCTCTCAAACCTGTCGGGCTTGCCGCAACGCGCGTCATGGGATGGCAGAGGACTTCGGAGTTTGGACTGTAACGCAGATTAGGCTAGGCTTTGGGTTCAGGGAGATTGCGGGGTAGATTTAGGATCAAGTTCTAGGTGGCAATTTGGGACACTTTTTAATTTCCCTTATGGTTCCTATAGAGGTACCTATTCAGAAATACCTTTCAGAGCCCCAAAACTACAACCCAGGGTTTGGGATCGCGAAATTGCCTGGGGCTTCTCTTGCCGGGGGTCTGGAGGGCTTTCTTTGCGTCGCTTTCTCTTTCTTTTTCAGTTTCGTCCATCTTTCTTTCCGTTTAGATTTAGATATTTGTCTTCCAATTTTTCAGTCATATCGGAAACTCTGAAGCCCACAACCCTGAGCCCCCAGAAATAAAGCCCAAAATCTTCAAACAGAAAAACACCCTCAAGCCGTAGGCTTTAGGTTTTTGGGGCTCTGTGAGGTTTAGGGTTGAGGCTTCAAGGTTTTTCAACATGACTATTATATTAGTTTATTCTATTACTATTGGTATTTTTTATTTTTGCTCCGCTCAAACAGTTCAATCCCTGTTTGGCCAGGCTTCACCCGGCCACAGCTCTGGGGTTGCGCAAAAATCCAGGGCTGCCAGCCGCTTGCCGGGTCCCCGGATCTGTTGCTGCCGGGGCGTCTGAGATTGGATTGTCCTTGCTCTTTTGAGTAGTCCCATGTGTTTTCTCCTTCAACAACAACAGCTACTATTCCGACTGTTCCTGCTGCTGCTGCTACTACTACTACTACTGCTACTGCTACTGCGACTAGCACCAGTATGACAAGTATGTTACGATCCCTACCATCAGTGTTACTATGGCACTATGGTTCCTCTTCTTCGTACTACTGAGTAAAACTGGCATGATTAGTAGGGACCGCTTTACCTGTGGTAGGTTGCTATTCATGCCGTCGTTGGCCTTATTGGCAGTAATAGCCATAGATCACAGGATTGGCACTAGTAGTCTCGTTGTTTTCATTCGTATGTGTCTTGGCTGCACCGTACTCCAAACCAGCAAGCTTATGACCCCAAACCCAGAAGCACTACTCTCTCCACCCCTGAACGCTCAAACTCCCTGGGCCCTTACCCCCCTGCGCCCGACGCTCCTCACGTCTTGAATCGCGATGAGGAACTGGATAACTGTGAGTACGACTTCTCGGAGTGCACTGGCTACTTGGACTGCATAACGGTTCTTCTGGTTCTGGTTGCTTTGGTTTGCTTGTCCTTCTGGCTCCTACTCCGACTGTCACTGCTGCTGTGACTGCGATTGCTACTGCTACTATTACTATCACCACTACTTTCCTACTGTTGGGACGAGGACTCCCACGACCACTTTTGACGCAGCGAGGACTTCGACTGTGACGGCGACTGCTGCCACCGAAGCCGGCACATCTTCCGCCACCAAGAGAAACACTACAACGGTTACAACCACAAGAGCAGCAAGAGCAGCGGCAACAGCACCAACAGCAGCAACTACGGCAAAAATGCAGCAGCAACAGCAACAACGGCTAGAAGGGTAACACCCTAAACCCTAAACCCTAAACGCGACAGCAATGCGAGCAAACGGAAGCTACGGAGGCCCAAGCCGCACCAACACCGTAACAATCAAGGCCGAACCTTAGTCGGGTTTAGGGTTCATATGGGTTCATCCTACTTTTCTCGGGTTCAATGCCTTTTACGCGGGTTTGTAAAATTTCGAGTATCTTTTATAGGGGCTTAGGGATTTAGCAGTTTGAGGTATAGGGTTTAAAGTAGGCGGTGCTTCTTTTTTCTCGAGGTGTTGGCAGTGGCGAGTCCTGCAACATCAACTGCAACCCTCCCTATGTGCCGGTGGCGCCTCGTCCAAATTTCAGAGGGCTTCTGGCAGGTATATCATGCTATTGTCACTGCAACGGCTTGTACCATTGCTACTGCTGCTTATCCTCCCTTTTATACTTCGTTCTGTTTCTACTGTAGCTGTTACCACTAGCTGATAGTCATGATTTGTCGTGGCCATTGGTATTTCGTGCTGTGACGATGATAATGGTGACGGTGTTTTTGGTAACAGTGAAGATCGACGACGATGATGCTGATGATCATGATGGCGGTGATGATGCTTACGGTGATGTTGATGATGGTGGTGATGATGGTGAAAATGTGGCCTGTATGCCTCTGAGACTGAAGCCCTACACCTGAACCCTGCAGTCATGAATCTATGCTGCTGAGCCCGAAGCCTTAAGCCGAAACCCATACCCTGCGACCCCGACGTACCGAATCCCTCGCATCGTTTTGGTAGAGTTCAGGGTTGGAGCGTTGGAGGGATGGGTGCCGATGCTTCCGGGTTTGACCGGGTTGGGATTTTAGAATCTTGGGGTTTAGGGCTGAAAAGGGTTCTGGTGCCCTACATGAGCTCTTGAGCCTTGAGGGCTTCACAGATTCAGGAAGGTTTGATATGGGTTGTCGCTTATTGTTTCGGAGCTGAAGGGGCTTAGGGTTGAGGGGTCTCAGGGTCCGCCAGCACCAGGTACACCGAAAACCCTGCTATTTCTCTTCAGGCTCCCCTATGAGCCGAATTTGCGCGTTGATCTGGGGAGTGTGATATTATATGATCCCCTTATGCGATATGATAGATTATAGTATATGATACGATATGGTATAATGTGATATAATGCTAGATCATAGTATATATGCCCTGACGGCCTTACACTTGTGTCGCCCCTCAGAAAGAACGGCCACAGTCAAAGGCTGTTCTTAGGGCAGAAATGAGAAGAATGTGTGCGTAAGCCTTCAGGACGGCACTGTAACGGTCAACGGTTTGGAGTGTAGGGATTAGGGTTTTGGTGTTTATGCTTCAGCACCTGAGCCCTAAACCCAACACCCCACACCCTCCACCCTAAACCCTTAACCCTGCACCAGAAAGACTGACCAGGAAGGCTCCAACCCCGGGATCGCAAGCTGCCCCCAGGAGAATGTGAATCCAAACCAGTTCCTCGGCTCCCTTCTTTGGGAGGTGTTGTTTTTCTGTTATTGCAGGGAGTTCATAGATGTCTTTTTAGTGGTTTTGATAAGGGTTTTATAGGGCTTCGCAAGATTTTGGGGCTTCATCGTTTCAGTCCGATATTTTTTATGGTTTGGGGTTCAGCGTTTGGGGTCAAGCGCGACCCGAAGAGCCTGAGTGCGGGTGCTGGCATCTCGGTTTAGGGTTTAGGGTTTTTGGGTGTCGGGTTTTAGTGGGCATCGGAACAATTCCTGTGGGTTCCCTCATGGACTTCTGGAGGAGAAACACTTTCAAACCTAGACCCTTGTCTACCTATTCAAGGGTGAACCATTGGCAGCCACGGTGTCTGAGCTTATGGGTTCTGTTCCTCGGGTTTTGCTAGCCTTCCTAAAGTACAACATACCCCACAACCCCATTCTAATCATTAAGGCTCCTCTTTGAAATACCCCACAACCCCATTCTAATCATTAAGGCTCCTGATTGAAATACCCCACAACCCCATTCTAATCATGAAGGCTCCTCTTTGAAATCGGTTGCGCATGTCTGTGCACTCACTCCCCACCTGCTTGAAAGCCTTGGGCTGCTTTGTGGTTTGTACCCCGATTCAGGTTTGGGGCTTAGGGTTTAGGGTTTAGGGTTTGGGGCTTAGGGTTTAGGGTTTAGGGTTTAGGGCTTTGGAGCTGGTAGTTGTGGTACGTTCGGACCCATATGTATGTAGCTGTATGAAGAGTCAACGGACGAAACCGCGTTGTAAGAGTGCTTCAACGCCAATTTCCCTAAACCGAAGCAATGAAGCCCTAACCCTCCCGGATGTCCTTGCAAAGGAGAGCATAGCTCAATGCAGGGTGTTGTTAAAGTTTTCCGTGTCCTTTGGAAGGTCCTTATTCTCAGATCCTTATTCTCAGATTACCATCATTTGGGGGCCAAATCAGGGTCTTAAACACTAAGCCATAAGCCCAAGTGGCTGAAACTCCCATACTGCCCTAAGGATGATGACCTGGACGCTCCCTGAATGCCGAATCTGGTCGGCAGTGCATTCCGCGAGTTGGGGTTAGGGGCTCCGGTTTTTGGGAGTTCAAGCGCATGAGCTCTTTGTGTTGGGGTTGAAGTTCGGGTATTCGAGTTGGCAGTAGTTAGGATCTGTGCAGAAGTCTTGCTAAAGCGACTATTCGGGGGAGTGTTGGGGCCTACTCTTGCCCTTCCAGCACTTACAGCCCCCCAAACAGGCTTAAAGGAACCCCGCTTATAGACCCTTGTACGATCCCAGCGCCCCTAGAGTCCTCGGGGTCCAACACACCAAAAAACCCCCAAAGCCCTAAACTCACGAGCCCTGAATCTCCAAAAGCCAAAACCCTAATCTGAGGACTCGACTGCCCAGAGATCAACCCCATCCCCATCGCCTACGAGCGCTTGAACGGCACCTGGGTCTGTGCGGAAAACTTCGCGGGCACTGTGCAGGCAGAGCCTATGGCAACTTCATGCGGGGTTTCCTTAGAGGGTTCTAAGTGATTCTAAGTGTTCTCGACGACTTCGACTTCGTTATATGGGAGTGTCAGAAAGTACGGGACCTTGCTGGTTCAAGAAGCACCCAAACATGGATCGTGGTTCTAGCGGTTTGTAAAGACAACAGCCTCAAACCCCAAAGACTTAACTAAACCCAAAGCCCCAAAGCCAAATAGCATCCTTGTAACGTATTTGTTTAGCTATGACATAATGTGTCCTTAAACCAAACTCTACGGCCTTTGCAAAACCAAAGCTAAAGTTCTAAAGCCCCTTTACCAAGCCCTTTTAACACCCTTGTATATGGGTGGTTGTCAAAATTATGGTCCCCTTTTGGGTCTTTATTATAATACGGCACCTATTATTTAGGCTACCCAAAAAGGGGCCCTAATTTTGACAACCACCCATATCTCTGTTCTGTTTACGAGGGCCCCCTTATTCAACCCCAAGCTCGGCTCCGGTCGAGGTGGATTGCTTCCTTGGCACCAGTTGCTACGCGGAGCCTTCACTGACCGGATGCATGAAGGAGGAGCTTGCGAAGAGCTCGCAGCCGAACTCTCCCAAGACTCCTGAGCCAAAAAAGCTCTGCCACATAAAAGCATGCAACCCACGGCTCACCAAAAAATGTCCAAATGCCCAAACCCTGAACCTGATTTTCATCCTCAGCTCTAAACCCCTAGACCCTACTCCTCCTGCTCCTCCTCCTCCTCCTACTCCCACTCCTACTCCTCCTACACCGCTCCTGCTCCTACTCCTCCTACTCCCCCTGCTAGACCGGCAGGAAGGATGTTTCCCGATCGAGCTGGACGAGTGCTTCTTCGACACGCCATCGCCGGACTGCAGAGGCCAGGACGTGTCAAAGCTCGTTTAGGGTTTAGGGTCTACCTGGCGTTAACCCTAAAAGCTCAGGGGCCATAATCTATATTATATGCTAATTCAAGGGGTCTGGGGCTACAGGCTTACAAAACCCAAGGCAATTACATACCATTCTAGTAGTCCCCATGAGTTACATAACAATATACCCCCCCCAGACCCTTTGCTAAGTACTAAGGCCTATCCATCTTAAGGCCCAAGGATGAAACCTTATTATAGAACCCTGATATATCACATCACTGCTGTACAGGATCTTATAGGGTTCTTGAAAAACACTCAGGTAAAGCTCTAAACCCTAAGCCCAAAACTCTACAGCCAAAGCCCTAAAGCTCTTGGACCCAAGGCGGCACCTGCAGTATCGGCTGCAAAGCGCCCTACGAGGGCACTCGGGCGGCCGGGCGCTGCCAGCTAGGCCAGAGGCTTTAGTGTTTAGGCTCAGGGTTTAGGGTTACAGGCTTTGGGAGGGATTGAAAATACTTTTCACGGGCTTGAGAGAAGCTTTTTGGGGAGTTGAGACGGTTTTATTCGCACAGTTCTGATACGCTGTTTGTTTACTGCTGCTTTTTAATGACGAGGGTTTGAAGGCTATTGTAAGGGCTTTTACTGGGCAGTTTCGGCTCAGAGGTCCCGCGGAGGCCGAGACGGGGCTGTACTCACGGGTATCATATTATGTTATATTCTGTTCTATCATATCTGGCTATAGGCTACTATAGTCTATTCTACTATATGTTATTTTTTATACGAGTCATGCAATTTTGGCCTCGGATCTGATGCTCAAGGCCTTTGGTAGCGGTGGCCGAAGGGGTTTAAGCTCCTCCACGCCGTTGGTGAATCGACAGCAATGCGTGGACTTGCGAAGCGGATAACGATCGTGGACAGTGACGATTTGGCGAAATGGGCTGGCAGCGACGAAAGAAGCGATGAAATCCTTCAAATTCTAGGCCACACACGGCCATGTGGGCATCGGGACGGGCATGTCCACCCATCGACAGGTTTTTCGATTCTCGCACGGTGGTTCCCCCGCATTCCACATCGTATGTGCGGAGTGAGAGGTTTGGTTTTGGAGACGGTGCGCAATTCAAGGATGTGGGGGGTGTTGGGGCTTTGCTGTCTGGTGTGGGTGGTTCCAAAATTTCCCATGTTTGTGCTACAGTTTAAAGTTGCTGGCTTCAGCTATTGTACATACATAGACGTCAGCCCAGAACCCCTCCACCCTAAGGTGCAGTCATAGACCGTCGTATATAGCAGGCCCTAGACCCCACCCTTCCGAGGCTCCAGCAGTTTCTGGCTTCAAAGCCTCCGGGCTTAAAGTTTAGGGTTTTCGGGGTTCAGGGATTTGGGTTTGAGGGTTTGAGCTTTGAGTTTGGGACCCTAAACCCTAAACCCTAAACCCCACCCCCTTTACTGAACCTCAACCCTTCAAGCCCCAGGCGCAAAGCCTAGAGGATTGAAGCCCTGAGCCCCAAGCGGAATCGGCCTTAAACACCGAAATTCCCAGACCCTGCACCCCTAGAGCCCCAAAACCCTAAGCCCTAGCCCTGACACCGTGCACCCGAAACCCCAATCCGTACAGTACCCCGAACCCTAAACCCTAAACCCCAAGCCCTATAGCCCCAAGCCCGTTATGGTAGCCCCTATGTAGGAACCCATTCACGCCCTAAGCCCTAAGCCCTATACTCGCAAGCGTCTTACGGTAGCCCACATAGGAACCTCTAAAGGAAACCCTAAAGCCTAAACCCTCTAAGAACCCTTAAAGGAGCCCTGAAAAGAAGCTTTCTTGGCCCTAAAACCCTTCGCCAGGGAACCCTAAACCCTAAACCCTAAAACCCTAATTTAGGGCTTAAACCTTTAAGAACCACTAAAGGGGCACTTATAAGAACCCTAAACCCCAAAGCCTAAGCCCTAAACCCTAAACCCTTAAGGCCCTAGAATCCAAAGCCAGGGAACACAGTGCCGAACCTCTGGCCAACCTTTCGGCTACCGGAGTGCTCGCTGCAGCGCCTCGGAAGCATTGTTTGGGGCTTTAGGGGTTCAGGTTTTAGGGTTTAGGTTCAGGGGTTTAGGGTTCTAGGGGTTCAGGGTTTAGGGGTTCAGGGTTCAGGTTTCAGACCGGTTGAGGGTTTGGGGTTCGGTGTGAGGTGAAGGCCTGAACGGCTTGTGGCCCAGGCCTTTGGCTTAGTCGGGTTTAGCTCGGCTTTAGAAAACTACCTGAAACCACCAAACCCTACTTTTTTGTAGGTTCTGATCATAAACCCTAATATGGAATTTATAGGGGCCCTACAAAAAAGGTAGGTTTTGGTAGGTTAAGGTCCTAAGGTAGGTTTTATCATTCAGGGTGCAGGGTTTTTGTTTGGAGCGGCTCCGGGAGTTCAGGTGTTCTGGGTGTTACAGTAGAAGCCAGAAAGTTGGAACATGGCTTTAGGAGGATTAGTGCTAGGATCCCTTATACTTTACCTTAAGGGCATGAGGAGAATGATGTTCCAACTTTCTCGCTTCTACTATAGGGTGTTCGGCTCTGGCGTTCTGTCTTGGGGTAAACGGTTGGAAGTAGAACTGAGAGCGGTTTGGGGATATTGGGTTTCGGGCGTAGGGATTGGAGTTGAGCGTGGTTTACGGTGATAGAGGGTTTTGGAGGTCGGGTTGAAGGTCTCGTTTGCTACCGTTCTACCACGGTTCAACTCTGAACCAACCGGGACTGTCAGAAAAGAAACGACCCTTAAGGAGAAGGCTGACTACTTGTATCCTGTTTACATAAATTGAGTGGAGGTTGGACCCAACTCCTCAGGCCGAAGTTCGAAGTCCTGTGGACCCTGCGCCCCGTCAGTCCGAAATCCTGAAATCCCTGCAGCACCAGGACGTGGGAGGCCACCGCAAAGCGCAAAGCAACGGAACAACAGCACAATCCTCCGGCAAGCCTCGGTTTGCAAGGCTTCCTAAATGCCGATGCTCGCCGAAAACTTATTAACATGATGTCCCCATCATGCCTTTACACTTCCCCGAAATCACCACCCTGCGAACAGGCCTATCAACACACCCATTCCCAAAGCCCTAAGCTGCGACTCTGAATCCCAAAGCCTTAAACCCTAAACCCCAACCCTGAACCCAGCGGCGCAGTCAAGGAGCGGCTGCCCAGATCCGCTCCCGATCCCTGTTGGCTACGTGCCCCGGCTGTGTGGTTTCCGGGAGCGAGATAGGGTATAGGGTTCAGGGTGTATAGTGGTTTGATCGGGGTTGTATGGGATTTTGTAGAGGGAATGAGGGTTTATTTAGGGTTCTTTCTGGGTTCTCTCCTGTTTACATTCAGGGGTTTGCAGGGTTTTATGCGGGGTTGACAGGTTTTTTTGAGTCTAGGGCTAGGGTTAGCAGTAGGATTTAGGTTTGGGCTGAATTTGGCATTTGCAGGACTGTACAGAAAAGTCTGGTGATCTCGCTGGCATATCCTAACCACGATGTGTTTAGGTCTCTATCAGTTTCTATAGCTGTACCCCCCAAAGCCTACAAAAGACTGCTATGAGCTGCGAGCTGGTTGGTATAAACTTACACACTTTCGAGTTTTGTTGTGCTCGTCTTTATTGGATCCTCTAGCACGGCCTAAACCCCAAATCCTAATCCCTAAACCCTAAAAAAAACCCGCGTCAAAGCGGGCTCAGCCGTCTCCAGGTGAAGACTTCTTACGGCTGGCGCTGCGACGAGGGATGGATCGGCACAGCCCCGGGGCCTAAAAGCACGTGGGAAAGGAAGTGGGTTTAGGGGTTTAGGGGTTAAGGGTTTAGGGTATTTTAGGGTTTAGGATATTTTTTTGGTTCGGGGTTTGGGGTTTAGTAGTTTTGTGGTGTGGGGTTGTGGTGTTGGGATTTGGAGTTTTGAGGAATCAGATTGAGGGCTGAGGATTTCGCGTTTCAGGGTTTATACCTGTGGCCCGAAAGACCTCCTGATTCCAGCAACCATATGTATAAATATAATATAATATAATATAATATAATGCAATATAATATAATATACTAAAATAATATATATATATATATATGTATATATACATATATATGTATATAGAAACCTTAACAAGGAACCCTAAAACAAGGCTACAGGTAAACCCTATTTCCCTAAACCCTAAGCCCTGTACCCCAATACCCCTTTACCCCTACCTGTTTGTTGTATATGTCCGTAAACACTTAGGTTATTCGGTCCATTCCCCCAAAGCCCTAAGGTCAAACCCTAAACCCTAAACCATCATAAGGAACCCTCAAAAAGGCTACAGAGAAACCCTATAAGGTCCACAAAAACAGAAGCCACAATAAGTAACCCGAGCAAAAGGCTACAGGTAAACCCTCAACCCTATACCCCTACCTGAACCCCCAAACCCTAAACCAAATAAGGAACCCTAAAAAAGTCCCCAAAGCCCTAGGCATACATATATATATATATATACATATATATATATCATTAATTTAGATAGATAGATAGACACCATAATCAGGAACCCTAACAAACAGGTAAACCCGATAAGGTCCACGTGGCCTGCGTCCTGGACGGCTCCTGCGGCCAGCTGCCGCCCATCCTCACAGGTCGGCTACACCCGTGCAAGCTTCCGGTGAGGGTGCTTTTCTTCGATTTAAGGGTTTAGGGTTATAGGGTTTTGGGATTAGGGTTTTGGGTTAAGGGTTTAAGGTTCAGGGTTTCTTCGATTTTAGGCATTTTCGGGTTTAGGGTTTAGGGTTCGGGGTTGAGGGTTTAGGGTTCAGGGTTTGGGGTTTAGGGTTTGGGGTTTAGGGTTTAGGGTTTTGGGTTAAGGGTTCAGGGTTTAGGGTTTAGGGGTTTAGGGTTTAGGGTTTAAGGGTTCAGGGTTTTGGATTAAGGGTTCAGGGTTTAGGGTTGAGGGTTTATTAGCGTTCAGGGTTGAGGGTTTATTAGGGTGTAGGATTCAGGGTTTAGGGTTGAAGCTTGTTGGAACCGTTTTGGTGGAGTGTTGTTGTCTTCGATTCAATCTTGGTGTGCAACTTCTGTTGTTCATACGTTTTGGCCCAAAGTTGGCGATCTGGGGGTTGGGGTTCTTTGGAGTGGGTTACTTTGCTGTCTTAGAGCTGCAGAGCACTAACTTCAGGGTTGCGAGTTTTTGGGGTTTAGGGTTTAGGGATCATTGGAATGTTGCTTTCGATGTCTTGGGTTCACTGACCGTGGTGTTCGAGGTTTCTATCTAAATCGAGTTTTGTCTCGACTTGCGTGTCCCGGCACAGGATCCGAGGCCTCGTCTAAACCCGAAGCCCTAAACCCTAGACCCTAAACCCTAAACCCTATGGCTTGGCTCAAGCGTTTCGGTTCATCAGGCCCCAGATAGCTAATCCAGGTGGTCTTGCTCCAGGGGAGTACGCGATTCAGGTGCTCTTTGGCTACCTCCCGGGGGTGTACCTGTTCTTCTTCCGGGGCCTGTTTCGGGACCTGCTGTTCGGCCTCCCGGGGAGCTGCTCTTGCTCTACGGCTCGACCTTGCGCACCTTTGAGCTGGGCCTTTGGGGAGTGAGCGTGGCGGAGCTCTTTTGCACGGTTCTGGAAGTGGGCTCCTTCACCTTTGGGCCGGAGTCTTTCCGCGCCTCTTGGGGCGTGGGCGTGGGCGAGCTCTTCCACACGATCCTGGACAAGGACTCCTTTGCGTTCCGGGGCGGAGGCGTGGACGAGCCCTTCTACACGATCCGGGACGAGAACTTGGCTGGGTCGAGCCCTTCTACGCGATCCGGGCTTTGAACTTGACCCGTGAGGGTGCAGACCAGGCTTCTCGATGGCCACTTCGCCCATGTCACATTCGGCCACGGAGATCCCGGAATCGGAGGAGGACGAAGACCTATGCATGGTGAAGCCCGAAGCCGGGGAGGATGGCGCTCTTAAAGCTGAAGGCCCTTCTTCGATCTCCCCGGGGCGCCGTCGCAAAGAACGTGGCAAGCGAGGACGGGGAGCAGAGACCATATCGCCATCGAGTCCCGGAGGGCGGAAAAGGGATCTTGAACGTGAAGAAGGTGATGCCCCGGTTTCGGGGCGAGAGCTACGTCGACTACTGGAGAGCCACCTACAGTCACTGACTTCTACGTGGACCAATGTGGCCAGCTCCCTCGGTGAACGCTTGGACAAGACGGAGAAGAACATGTTGGAGCTCAACAAGGCGGAGAAGGCCTCAGCATCGGATCGCAGACAACTCAACGAGAGGATGAAGAAGCTTGAGGAGAAGGAGGCTGGGGCGAAAGCTGTCACTGCGGTGTTGCAGAAGGACGTGGACGACCTCAAGAAGGAGATGCTTTCCCCGTGCAGGGGTCTGACCCTTGGGCTCAGTACCTTCAGAACCGGAAACCCTCTGGGGATCTAAAGCCTGGCCCCCTCGCTTCTGCTGGTGAAGAGCTCCGCGGGGGCGACTCGCTCTCTGAGGAAGATCGTCGTACACTCATTATTGGGGGGTGGCAACAAGACTCAAAAAAGCAGGTGATCCTTGACGAAAGTCGCGGCTTCCTGACCAGGGACGACGTGCAGCCACATGTGGACTCGACCGAATTGGTTGTGTGGGGGCCGCGTCGGAGCTTCGGGGCGTTGCGCTTCAAGGCAAGAGCTGAGGAGAGTGATGCTTCGGTACGGGACCGGATGTGGCAAGTCATTCGCGCCTTGAGAGCTACACCCCACCCCTTGCAGTCGACTGGGGCGCACGGGCGGGAACCCAAGAACATGTGGGCGCAGTTCGTGAAGACCAAGGACCAGCGAAGGCGAAGCTCCCACTGTAGTCTACTGCGGCGAGTTTGCGTGACAACTGCCAGTGAAGCACGTGCAGCTGGGGAGTCCTTCAAGGCCGAAGCAGTCGACGAGTCCAAGTACGAGTTGGATTGGGGCAGTGGGTCGGGCTGGTTTGAAGAATGGAAAATTGGATCTGCGAGCCACCGCGTACCGAACCTCGACAGCGTGAAGGTGCTCTCCACGGGATGGGTCGACGTCCAGGCGGTGGCCAACGTGTGTGGTGTCACCTTTGACTCTGCCCTTGCGGCGAGAGGGAGCTGAATCGATGAACCAACACTAGTTTCACGGCCGATTCCCTGTCGGCCACAGCATGCCCGGAGAGTCGAACGGAGGCCACTGGTGTCGTTCGGAGCTTTGGGACGTGGAATGTGGGCGGCCAGCCGATCGACAAAGTTGACCTTGCCGCTGCTGAATTCGATTTCCTTGCTGTACAAGAAATTGCTCGCACTGCTGAACCAGGCTTTGATGAGCATAAAGGGGAGAACTTTCAATGGTTTCAACACCGACATGTAGACCAGTATAGGGGCGTAGCCATCGCGGTTTCGCATGACCTCGTTGACTGTGTTGTGGATAAAATGCATTCTTGGGGCGCTGCACGCCCCAACTGGGGTGACAGTTGCCCAATACCAGCGTGATGTTGGTGACTTCAGTCATGCTCTACGCAAGTGGCACCCGAACACACCCATCCTCATGGGCATTGATGTCAATGAGGTGATTGAATGGGTTGATGATAACTCCGACGTATACCCAGCCCGCAATAACAGCAAGATGGGTGCCTTCCTGGAAAGGAAACACTCTCGCGCCTGCACCTGCGAGCAGTCCCCCCTGTCCGGGCTGACCGTTTGTTGGCCACGCACTATCCTCGAGACCGACAACGTGAAGGACGTCATATTGACATGATTGCGGGGCGCCTCGTGAACCTCACTGAGACCAAGGTCCTAGCCCAGGCCCGCACATGGGTCAACACTGACCATGCGCTGCTTTTTGGCTATGTCACTCTACCCTCCAAGCGGACAGTTCCATGGAAAGACAGTAGACCTCGATGGGTCGTGAATGCTGCGCCTCTCCCTCCACTTCGGTGTGTGACTGACCTCTCTGAGTTCGCGACCAAGTACACCAAACCGCGTTGCGCTGAAAGGTACAGGGACGATGAAGAAGTTCGTTCGTTGGCGTGGCTCGCTAAATCGCAGCATGATGCTGAGGGATGGAAACAAGTGCACCGCCTACGTCGTCAGCGCAGACGAGCCTGGTACAGGGACCGCCTTGCCCGAATCGTGGCCGGTGACTGGGATGCCTATCGTGGGTACAAAGCAGATAAGAAACCTCGTGGCTGGTGGGGCCCACTTCTGTCCCAGCAGAGCAGTCGCCAAGTAGCTGANGAATCGTGGCCGGTGACTGGGATGCCTATCGTGGGTACAAAGCAGATAAGAAACCTCGTGGCTGGTGGGGCCCACTTCTGTCCCAGCAGAGCAGTCGCCAAGTAGCTGAGGGTGTGCAAGAACACTTGAGCAAGAAGATGTGGGACGACACCGCTGCTGATTGGGACGATGAACTTGGTGGCATCGTCCAAGCTTGCGATGGTGATGAGGTCGAGGCGATCACGCACGAGGAGATGACCGCCGCCCTTGATGGCATGAAGACGGCGGCGGCACTGGGCCCCGATGGGGTTGGGGTGCACCTCCTGCGACGACTTCTTGAAGAACAGCCCGCGGCTTTAGCTAGGGTCGTGCAGGACTGTGTCACTGGCGACCTTCCTACTGGCTGGGACACGAGCCTCCTGGCTCTCCTGCCAAAAATCCGGCAGCCTACTCAACCAAACGAGTTGAGGCCAATAGCCATGTCTTCTGCCGTACAGAAATTCGTCACCCGTGTTGTGATGAATCGTTGCTTCCACTTGGTGAGGCGGCCGTGTTGTTGGGCAGCGAGTGGCAAGGGCAGACAAGTTGCGGACTTGGTGGCAGCTGTGGGGCGTCTCCGTGACATGGGGCGCGAATGGAGGACGGGAGTAGTCCTGGTGAAATTGGATATCCAAGGGGCGTTTGACTGTGTGCGTCGCCCGGCCATGGCTTCCTTCCTAGTCGATCGCTTGGGCAAAAGCAAATACCGGGGCGAGCTGTGCTTTTTGCTGCGCCTCCTCGGAAGCAACTCACTTGAGGGCCGCGCTCCTGGTGGGGCGAAGGTCGTTGTCCAGGCCAATCGGGGCATCAGACAGGGTAGCCCTGAAAGTGCAGAGCTGTTTGGACTACTGGTCCAGATGATTGTTGCGGAGGTCCATGCTGATGCACGCTGGAAAAAGTGCGAGGGTAGTCTGGCGGACGTCCCGCTGGACTGTGGATGCTTTCAGGATGACCTCTTCCTCTGGGGCAATGACACCGACGTCCTGGCCAACAACATCGAGGTCCTGGCTGGCAGGCTTCGCGAGGCTGGGCTCCAGTTGGCGGTCAAGAAAACGGCAGTCATCTGTAACGCCTACTACAAGGGGCGACGAGTGTTGAAAGTCGAGAACAATGAAGTCGAGTTCCTTCAGCCTGCAAGTGCTGTCCGTGTCTTGGGCGTTGAGTTTGACCTCGATGCCCCGGCGGGGCAACAAGCACGGTGCCTCATGGGGCGCGTCTGGGCTGCCTGGGCACAGCATAGTCACCTCCTTTGTGCAGAAGGAAAACTCAAAGACAAAGTCCGTCTTATTCGCGTCCTGTTGCAGGGTACGTGGCAGTGGGTGGCTGGGGCGGTGCACTGGAATCAACAAGAACTACAAGCACTCAACTCTATGCAGCTCCGCGTCTACCGCCTTGCCTTCCGGTGTCGTCGTGGGGCTGGGGAGGGATGGGTGGAGTTCAACCAACGAACCATGAGGTAGCTGAGGAGCTGGATGTGGCAACAACAGGTGGAGAGGTGGTCAACGACGGTACTTCGACTACAACATCAACTCGCAGGGCGCTGGGGGCGTTGTCGTGAGGGTGAGCACATGAGAATGGCTGCTACAATGTTGAGGTGGAGGGACATGTCCTGGTGGAGGGGTGAGCAGGCGCTGGGGCTGGCAACGGGGGTGAGACATCCAAGACGCTTTCATGCGGACAACCTTGAAAGACGCATGGCGGGTGTGTTTGGCAACAGCTGGCTACTACAAACACATGACAGACAGAAGTGGAGGGAAGGTCTGGGGGCGTGGCTGAAAGCATACGATGTCCCGTGGAGTCGTGCACGTCAACTTGCATTGTTGTGCTAGTGGCTGCGGGGCGGAAGTGTGAACGTTGTGCTTGACGATGTGATTTGGTCGCTGCAGCTATGTGAAGCTTGGACAGAGCTGAGATGCCGCACATGTACAACACTTGACAAGCACACTGAAGTTTTAGGATGTACGGATCCTCCGTGCAAGCCATGGCCCGACCTGGTGCTCGGGGGCGACTTCTCTTCTTTGGTGGTCTGCTGCTGGTGCTTGGGTGGTGGAGCCGCCCTCCTACCGTGCTGGCTGTCAGCCCTGAGCCGAGCCCAGAACCTGAAGTGAGTGAGAATGCATGGAATACTGGAGTTTCTCGTGGTTCTTTTCGTGACGGTGGAGATGGAGGTGATCAACCACACTGGCAACAGAATGGATGGGAAGCCAGCACGTGGGAAGCCTGGACAGATGGGGCGGTTGCCTCGCCGACCCCCTCTACGTGGACGAGTCGTTGGGAAACACAGCGAGCCCCTTCTACCTGGACGAGCTGGACGTCGTGGACAAGTGAGACGACCCCCCCTTCTACCTGGACGAGCTGGACATCGTGGATCAGCTGGTCGTCCTCTACGTGGTCGGGCACTTCCCCTACCTGGACGAGCTGGGCGGTCTGGGACAAGCGGGACGGGATGGGAGGACTGGACATCTACGACTTCATCGTGGCCGTGGACTTCCTCGTGGTCGAGCGGCAGTACCTGGAGTGGTGAACGACGTGAACTTCTGCAGGAGAGGACGAGGGCTACCGGCACGGCGTGTGGCAGGGGCGCCCACGAACAGAGGAGGAGCAGAGGTTCCATGAGGGAGGCTCGGGGGCGACACGGATGGCCAAGCGCAAGGCCAGGCAGGAGGCTTGGTACCAGGGCGTGTTTGTACCCGCCTGGCAAAGAAGGGAGGAAACACCCTCGGCGTCTTCTACCGGTGCTTTTGGGCCCTACCTACAACGACACCTGGACCCCGTCACCTTCAGAGGAGATGCACAAGCTGGACAACAACCTGCTGTACCAGATGGACAACAACCTGGTGAACTACCTCTTGGAAGTGCTCAGGGCAACGCTCTACCCGAAGGTGACCGTCGGCGAAACAAACCCTGTGCGGGAAACGAGCACGGTGAGAACGCGGAGTGTGTCGCCGGCGGAGCAGGCGAGGAGGACGAGGATGAGAATGGGGAGCTGTCGGATGGTCTGTCTAGTGTTTCCAGCCACGAGGGGCTAGCACCGCGCTGGACCAAGAAGATGTGGGACGATTGGGAAAAGTGGGACGAGGAGAACAACCCGGAGAACGACCAGTCGACCTTCATGGAGCTCAATGATGGGGAAGAACATGAACTGGAACAACTGGCATTGAGTCAGGAAGATCGTGATCGCCTTCGCAACCTCCTGCGCGACCTTGAGGACCTGGCACGACACGATGAAGGGGCGGAGGCTAGGTACGCCCTGGGCCGATGGATCCAACGGTTTCGCAATGCCCTGGATGATGTGCGGGACGTGGTGGAGGTTCTGGCGCGCAGGACGGCGTTTTTTCCGGGGTGTGACTTCCCTACTCAGAGAATGCCGCAAGATGCCAGACAGAACACGGACCTGATGGTGTGGGCCAACCAGTTCACGGTGGTCTGCCTGGACATCGCCGAGGACCTCACCAGTCGTGGGATGACGCTTGAACGCAGGTGGGCACAGCCTACGGCCGGGGGCGGACCGGGCCCTGGTGGGTCGCGTGCGGCTGCGCTGCCGCGGGAGCCAAGGCAGCGCTCCAGAAGCCGCACTTCACGGGGACCACGCAGAACAGGGAGATCCTCGCCAAGCAGCGCGTCTCGTGGAGGGGGCGGTTCGGCTGGAAGCATGGCTGGAGACCCGCACGGGGATGACTCTAGCTTTGTTCAACGTCTTCAACCTGAAGAAGCTCGTCGACTTCGTGAACAAGGGGTGCGCAAGGACTGTGTGGACGCGCTGGGGCGGCTCCTTGGGACGCTGGCCGAGCTCCAGGAGGGCACCGTGGAGGTGGGCGACTTGCAGCAACACGAGGTCACCTGGTGTGTGGCGGCCCTTGAGGAGACCCTGCAGTCGGCGCAGCGCGTGACTTCGCTGCTGGAAGAAGTTGTCCAGTCGCGTTTGGGGGCGCCGCTATCTATGCCGACTGGTGAGGGCCGTGGGGACGTCAATCAGTTGTGTCATGAAACCGTGACCTTGGTGGCAAGAAACTTCTTGGATGTGGCCATGAACCGCCTGGCGGATACCTGGCTGGACCCGGAGACACTGCCGGCAAGCATGCAGACTACGCGTGAAGGTGACGTAGTGGGGCGTGTGAGAGACAGGAGCCGCAGCCGCGACCATGCTGGCACTGGTGGAAGTGGGGTGGTGGCTTCGGCGGATGCGGCGGCTGGACTCGAGAGGGGCGCGCCCTCTTTGACGACGGACACCGTGACGGAAGACGTGGACCTGGAGGCCCTTTTTCAACTACCTGTCCAACTACCTGATCGACTGCCTGCTCCGCGGATGGGTGTGAAACTTTGTGGTGTGGCTGGGGTCGCTTCCTCCAGGATGGTGGCTACGCTGATCGGGGTTGGTGCATGCACTCTCTGCGGGACTGCTTGTACTGTGGGAAGGTGGGTCGTCCACACTGTTACCTGTGCCTCTTCCTCGGTGACCTGGCGTGGTGGCCGCTCTACCTGCTGTACTACCTGGTCGACTGCCTGCTCGACTGCCTGCTGGACTACGTGCACAGCTATCTGCACAGCTACATGTACTGCTGGAACGTCGCGGGTTGGGGAGTGTAGCTCGCGCTGGGGCGTGCCTGTGGCATTGTGCCCTGGGTTCTTGCCGTGCCCTCTGGTGGTGGCGAACGACGGCGGTGGGAATGGTGGGCTTGCTGTGGACTTTCTCGCCAACTCCTGGGACGAACCTTCGTGGACTTCCTCGTTGGCTTCTCTGTGTTGTCCGGCGGTGCGATTCACTGGAAGGAGTACATGTAGAGGGTTCTAGTTGAGCGCCGACGGCTGGCAGACGAAAAGTCATCTCAATTTAAAAAAAAACCGTGTGCGAAGTTTAGGTTTGTTTTTTTGTGGGCGCTGGGTGTCCCTTCCTGGATGTTTGGGCCTGAGGCTTCAGGGTCTTGGGGCACGGCTTCCAGTTAAAACTGTGCAAGACAATTCACATGAAGAGACTTAGCTTTCGATCTGTTTTAAGGGGCTGTATATAGGGATCCTGATGTTATATAGGGCTACAAGCATCGGGTTCTCGAAATCGCTAGTTTCAGAAGTTTGGAGATAGACTGATTCTAATTCCACCGAGGATTGCCTGGATTTGGGTTTGGGCTAGCAGCATAGGCATTTGGCCAAAACACAGGAGTTTTTTTCAATGCCGTTTAGGTTTGCCCAATCGCTGAAACAAGGCAAACCCCCCAACCCCAAACCTTCCCGAGTACTACGGCTGATGGACAAAATCCTGCATTACCCATTATAAGGAATATACCATAATTCCCATAGTTTAGGGTCCTTAAGGTCATGCAGGATTTTGTCCATCAACAGTATTGCTGGCCCTTGGAGGATGGGTTAACTTTGATTCATTGTAGCTTGGATGCGCCAGGGCTCTCCGCAGCCGGGAGTCCTACGGAACTTGGAGCCCCTCGAAGCCCTAAACCCTAAACCGAGCCTCTAAACCCTAAGCCCCAAAACCCCGAAACCCTAAACCCTAAACCCCTAAACCCTAAACCCTAAACCCCTAAACCCTAAACCCCTAAACCCTAAACCCTAAGCCCCGAAACCCTAAGCCCCGAAACCCTGAACCTTGAACCCGAAGCCCTAAAGTGTAGGGCTTAGGGTTCAAGGTTCAGCCCGAAAGGCCCTAAAACCTGAACCTTCAACGCTAAGCACTAAAGGCCCTAACTAGACCCTCAAGAAACCCTATACCCTAAAGGCCTCAACCCTAAACCTTAAACCCTAAAGGCCCTAAACCCTCAAGAAACCCCTGATAGCCAACGGAGGCTGTCAGAAGATCGAACCCTGCAAAATGCCGGACGTGGACATGTGCATTTACGACTTCTCCGTGTCTCGGCCCCTTTTGGGGTTTAGGGTTTAGGTTCTGGGGGTTTAGGGGTTTAGGGGTTTACGGTTTAGGGTTTAGGGGTTAGGTTAGGGGTTTAGGGTTTAGGTTTTGAGGGCTTATAGCAACTTGAAGGGTTCTAGGGTTCTGTTTCGGGTTTGGGATTACGTTTATCATTGTAGGGTTGTGGGAATGGTCAGGGTGTAATGGGCTTAGATGTGTCTGCCGTTCGATCTTGCTGTCGTTTAGCTTTCATATACCTCAAAAACACCAGAAGAAGTCCCTAAACCCTAAACCCTAAACCCTAAACCCTAAACCCAAGCACAATACCCTAAACCCCAAACCTTCAACCCTAACCTCAAACCCCAAACATTAACCCTAAAACCCTAAGAGGGTTTAGGTTTTTCGGTTTCGGCGACGAGCGCTTGCAGGCTGATAGAGTGGAGGTCTGACGATGATGTTGGAGTTTTTCAGTTCAGCAGATGAGGGTACCACAAAACAAGAGGGCTAGAGGGTTTAGGGTTTAAGGTCTTAGGGTGTTTAGGGTGTGGGGTTTAGGGTTTTAGGGTTTAGGGTTTAAGGTTTTAGGGTGTTTAGGGTGTAGGGTTTAGAGTTTTAGGGTTCAGGGTTTCAGGTTTTAGGGTGTTTAGGGTGTAGGGTTTAGGGTTTTAGGGTTTAGGGTTTGAGGTTTCGGGTGGGCTTACTACCACGTTCTATCAGAGTAAGGATTGGGTTTTCTATGTGCGGATTTAGTAGCTGTGAGGCTTTATTATAGCATCTGGATCGGAATCATCAATAACAGTTTTCTGTAAGGCTCCCTGACTCATTCAACTTGTAAAGCCACCCACACTCCAAACTAAATGTTGAGGCCTCTAACATCAGACATCAGATCCCAAATGGTAATAGCCTAAACCCAAGTGAGAACCGAGAGGTTTTGGGGTTTAGGGTCTAAGACTTCAGTACTTGGCAATGTCGGCTCTCTCCTATTTAGCCCCCAGACAATCTAGTTTAGTGCCTTAGCTACAGCTTGCTTCACGTAAGGCCTGGGTGCTTCAGTGTTGACCTCCAGCCTAAATCTTGAACCGAGGCCCTAAACCCAAAACCCCAAAACCCCAAAACCCCAAAACCCCTAAACCCCTAAACCGCAAACCCTACCTGTTACTAAACCGAACCTAGGCTTGAAACCCTAGTCCCCGCACTCTCAACTTGAAACCCAAGATCCTGAACCTTGCACTCCACTTTGCATACCCCGGAACCTTAGATTTTGCCGCGGAAGGCCTGAGATTAGAAATCGTCGGTTTAGGGTTTAGGGTACCCAAAACTTGACCTTCGATGCGAGAAAACGCGTCCCCAAATGCAAGAGCTTAGGGCCTGACAAGAGGAGAATGTTTAAAGGAGGGTTCTGGGGAGCGAATATAAGTAGACATCTGAAGGAACCCAAAAGAAATCATGTTACGAGTTGCCCCTATACTAAAGCCCTCAGCCACAAAGCTGGCAAGACGCCAAATCTCCCGGCCTGAAGAACCTAACTGTACGACCTAGTGGGTTATGGCCTCCTTCAAGATAAGGTATACGTTTTTAGATTTGTAGATCTTTAAATTATGAGGGCCGAACCCTATCAGCCGGAGTCGCCAGAGCCACAGGATTGCGGCGAGGGTTCTGTGGCGACGGGCACGGGGTGCACAATCCACTGCAGGATCATTGATTGCTTTTTTTGATGGAAGGGGAGAGAGTGTTGGGAGCGTGAGAGTTTGGGTAGTTTTGGGGGTTTAGAGTTGAGTAGGTATGGCTTCAACTAGTACGTGTTGGCCTTCAGGGTGTAGGACTGACGTTCTGGGGTTCAGGCGTTAGATGTTGGGTTTAGGGCCTAGGTTTGTGCGGGTTATTTGTTTAGCGAATACCAAACCCCAAAGCTAAATCTGATACCCTAAACCCCAAGACCCCACATCGCATGGGGGTGCTAGGGCGTTTGTGGATTTCGGAGTTTTTTCGAGCGTTTTCAGCCCAATCTCCGAACCAACAGTTAGAGGTTTAGGCTTAGGGGTTAGGGGTTAGGGTTGAGGGGTTCAAGGGTTGGGGTTGTAGGTTTAGAGTTTAGGTTTTAGGGTTAGGGCTTAGGGGTTAAGGTTTGGGGTTGGGCATCGAATAAGGGATCCTGAACAGAGGGCCTCCTGAGTCTGCGGGTAATTGCTACTCTTCAGCTACCGCAATGCTTGGTGGGTGCCTAGCCTAGCTAAACTTGAGAACCAGGGCCCGGGGTCTAGGTTTAGGTGCAGGTTTAGGGTTGCAGCAGGACCTTTGATTTGAGTACTGTCAGCTACCGGCGTCCGACGATGAGCTTACAGAGAGAGAGAGACAGAGAGAGAGAGTTAGTTCCCAAAACGCATAGGAGCTAGGAGCTAGGAGCTCTCTCTCTCTCTCTCTTGTTTGGTCCACAGTTGGGGCCCCGGCGAGGACCATGTCAAAGTCACAAAGGAAAAAGCTGCCAAGAAGGTTCATCGACTGCGTTGGTCGTGTTGAAAAACAGATACCTACGGTATCCGGCAGACACGGGACGAGCGCTGCCGGCCGGACGCCTTTGCGGCCTTCCTCTTCTGCTGAAGAGAAGCCATTCCCTAGACATCCCCGAATCAACACGGTTCGGGGCAGAATGAAGCCGGCGACAGTTCCAAGCAGAGTGGGCCAGGACAGAGAGGTGTCGATGCAGTCCCACAAGTTCACACGGAAGGCACCACTGGCGACTGAGATCCAATGGCCAGTTCAGAGGAAAAAGCCCACGGCCGTGTGCTGGTAGGGTCGGAGCCCACCCCTGCACGTCAGCCACGATTCAGTGAGCCTTTATCCGAGGAAGCTTAATGAGTTGAATACTGCGTTGGGGTTCGTCACAGTATAGTCACATTGGATAATGTTGGGGATGTCATGACTAATTCTTCAGTCTTCCTCAACACCAGCAGCAAGACAATTGAGTTAGCACATAGCATTCTCAAGCCGGATTCGACGGCCTAAACGCAAAGATCCTACTTTCGCTGCATTTCAGTAATATAATAAGGGACACCGAACTCCTTGTTGCTTCGGCTGCGCACCTGAAGCCTGACAGAAGGGCGCCCGTGCAAGCTTGTAGAAAAAACAACCTACTTGGAGACACATGGGTAGTTATAAGTAGGGTTATAAGTCCCCTAATATGGGTTATAAGTATAGTTACCCTACTTATAACCCTACTTATAAGTACCCATGAACCTCCAAGTAGAGCCCTGAAACCATAAATTAAAGCTAGCGCCTTCAACTCCAATATACAAGCTTAGATGTACAGTCATAGCTCATTATCCATGTATAGTCCCCGGGATAGTCACAGCACAATATGTACACCCAAGCCCATTCTAAATATTAAGGTCACTATATTGCACCCAAACCCGAAACGATAACCCCCAAAGCCTGAATGCCAAGCCCCAGCACCTAAAACCGCAAAGTTTGCACATGACATGAAGCGGAGGGCCTAAATTGCGCTTGGGATAGTCGCGTCAAGCTCCGGCGGACCAGTGGCTGAGGTCGACCCAACTCCTCAGCCTTCCATAAATCTTAAATTCTAAGGCCGACACTACATCCCTACATTCCTAATTCCATCAACCTAAACCCTAGACCCTAACACCTAACCCCTAAACCCTAGTACATGTTATGTACATACCCACATGGAGGTTGGTCAAAATTATGGGCCCTTTTGGGGTGTGTATTCTAGTATATTGCTTGTAGCTTAGGGGACCAAAGGGGGCCCATTATTTTGATGAGCCCTAAACCCTAAGCCCCTAGGTTCCTGAGTAGTGCCCTTTTGCCCTTTTTGTTTTAGGGTCCCCTGATTTAAAACCGGAAAAAGGGTTCCCTTATTTTCAAGGGGCTACTCAGGAACAAAGACCCTAAAACCCACACGTTAAAGAGCGAGGCTGCCTTACAACGGCACTGTGTCGCAGGGCTTCTGCCCTGAGGCGACCCGACGTTTTCGGGCTTGGGTGCTTTAAGGCTTTGGGGTTTTGTTGAGGGGTTTTTAGGCTTTTCGGAGTTTTAGGCGGCTTGTAGGTTTTTAGGGGTTTTAAGGTTTGGGTAAGTTTTTTTTTAGAGTTTTAGAGTTCTAGGGCGAGGTTTAAGGGCTACGGAGGCTTAGGGCTTAGGGATTTCGGGTTGCTGTTGTTTTTTCGATGCGCCCTCTAGGGTTTAGGGTTTAGGGTTTAGGGCGACCCCAAAACACGGCTTAGCTTGAGCTTTAGAGTTCTTCCCGCGGCTCCAGTTACCGATGGTGCCCCATGGTTTTGTTAAACGAATTGCTTCACAGGCCTCGAAGCCGGAGCCATGAACCATCAATCCAAAACCCGAGACCCTCAAATCCCTAAACCCTAAACCCTAAACCGTCGCATTGAAGATTTTCGGCAAAAAGCATTGAAAGCTAAGCCCACAACCCCAAACCCGAGGCTCCAAAGCAGAAAACTGCAAAACCCAAAGCCACGAACCCCCGACCCATTGCAAGAGGTGTTAGGATGTCTGAGCCCAAATTCTTAGCAGAAAGGTCCCATCACGCTTGAATGACATCCGTCATCCCCGCCATTTAAAGGCCCTGCACTGTAAACTCGAAGCGCTAAGCCGTGGGAGGCGAACACGGATCCCAACCAAGTGCTTATGTACCTTGCGCCCCAGTGCACACTGGTGGACTGCCCTTCGGCAGAGTCTACCGTGATTTCTGGGTTTCGGGTTTCTTTTTTGGGATATAGGGGTCGCATAATTAGCAATAACATCCCCTCATATTCTGCATGTTTCGATACGTGCTGCAAAGCCCCATGGTAACTGTTGAGGCCCCAATGCTACTGCAATCGTAGAGACAGAAATCATGACTGTGTTTTGTTTCTTCATTATCACAAAGTTGTGCTGAACTTGTTCAAGTTACCACTTGGGGCTTACCTGAGGCCTACACCCATTGTGGGCAATGACCCCTTAATCACCGGGTCCACAAATGGACCTGCAGGTAAGCCCTAAACCCCAAACGCCCTATCAAATCCTTAACAGACTTCTATATAAAGCCCTATACAATCTTTAGCAACCTTTCTAGAATTTAGGTTTGGGTTCAGGAGCATTTAGGGTTTAGGGTCAGCCTGCACCCTATGGGCGCTCAGCAGGTCGGAGGCTTTGTCTTTGCAGCTTCGCCATTTGGAGTCCAGCAGCTTTTATTTCGAACAGTCCATTTAGGTGAGTTTAGGGTTTAGAGTGTTACGCTTGACCCTCAGCGCGGTCCGGTCGGTGTGGTTGGTCGGTGTCGCGTTTCATTCCGCTCAGGTTATTCCTCAGGGCTCCTTCATTTCGTCGTAGTATAGGAAAGAACCACCCAACCCCTGGTCTAAGTGTTGAGGCTTCTATATCAGAACAAGCCCTAAACCTGTAAGCCCTAAACCCCAAACCCTAAATCCTAAACACACTTTATAAAAAAACCTAACCTGGCCTACCTAAACCCCAAACCCTAAATCCTAAACACACTTTATAAAAAAACTTAACCTGGCCTAAACCATTCCCAAAAGAGCCTTCATCAGGCCCCGAGCCCCGACGTTACCCTGAGCTCAGGCCTGGATCCAGCACCAGTCCCGCCCGGCTACGTCAAACTCTTGGGAGGCGTCCGTTATGGGGTTTAGGGTTTAGGGTTTAGAGTTTAGGGTTTAGGGTTTAGGGTTTAGGGTTTAGGGTTCAGGGTTTAGAGTTTAGGGTTTAGGGTTCTCTCGTTCCAGGTGGGTTTTGTAGTCTAGCGGATGGGAGGCTCCAGCTATTGAGAGGCGTCGGCAAAGAGTCTCTCCTGCAGAGCAAACCACACCTCTTCTTTAGCCTGCTGTTTCGCAAGGTCATAGCCTGAACGGATGCATACAGACGTTGATGGGTTTAGCCTTCTTGACCTATGACGTTGGAAATCAATGCAATCTGCGCAGCGTGCATCCTCAACCCTCAACCTGACACCTAGGCTTCTTCTATAAACCCCAAAGTTGGTGTACCTGTTTTGGGATTCGTCTTGTATTAGGGTCGCCGATGAGGATCCTCTTATTTAGATTAATGTAGGAACCTGATTAAGAAACCCTGGGCCTATAACCCCAACATAGTAGGTTTATAGAAGGAACCCTAATAAAGGCCCAAGGTTTCTTGATCAGGTTACTACATTGGTTAGGGTCTTATTGGGTCCCTTCGCTTATGGAACCGAGCCCTGACATACCAGAACTGTGGAGCAAACCGTGCTCTCAACCCGTTAATGCGCGAGCACCCTAAACCCTAAGCCCTATAAGCCCTAAACCCTTCACCCCATAGCCCTAAACCCGAAAAACGCCTAAGCCCTAAACCCTAAAAGCCCTAAGCACTAAACCCTATAAATCCTAAACCCTGAACCCGCTAGAGAATTTAGGCCCCGTTACCTAACAAGGCTCCAACCGGCTTAGCATTCAGGGTTCTCCGGTTTTTGGTGGTTCGGTTTTTGGAGGATTTGAGGCTCGCAGGTTTGGATTTAGGTTTCTGCGGTTTTTTGACATGAAACTCAAGCTATCATGGGGTCGAGGGTTGGCGGTTGGTCAAAGTCTTGAGACCTGACAAGAAGGACTTGAAGAGACGGAGGATGCTTGATACGAGGGGTCTGATAAGCCGCCAATTAGAGTGGTGGAGAGACGCCCAAGAGCAGAAGTCGCCAAACAGCCTGCATCATCAGCACTTGATATTGCAAGCTCCTAACATCGGTGGAGGTGTCGGCTGGACTTGCGACGATGGCCAGTCGGCCTGAAACTAGATGCGGTTGAAAGATTTCTAGTTCAAAGTTCTAAACCCCAAACCCATTAATTCATATCCACCACACCCTACGCCCTGAAGCTTAGGTCCCAAGTCCAGAATCCAAAGGCTTAGGACATCTTCAGCGCACCCGAGATTCCCAGAGGGCAGGCCTCTGTTAACCCTGGATCCCAGCAACAGCCCTTAAGGCAAGGGGGGGGGGTCTGTTATGTAATCAGGGTTTGCGGGCCCAGAATTGACAGAAAGTTGTGTTTTCCGCTGCATCTTCAAGGTTTGAGAGAAACTTTAGGTCATCAGGGGGTTTAGGGTTTAGGCTCCAGCTGGGCTTCCCGGCTTGTTCTTGGGGATGTAGGGCCGTTTAGGGATCTTTAGGGACTTCGGGCTTAGGACATATGGTTAGAGAAGTCGCAAACCCTGCACGACAGCTTGTGCCCCAGTTGACAGCAGGAATACCATGGTAATGGCAATTCGCAATCACGACCGTAATACCCGGCCCATAAGCCCTTAAACCCTGACTCGTAAATTTGTCGAAGCCTGGCAACTTTTAGGTGGTGCCTTTAACAGGCGCAAGACCTGATACTTGACACTGACTGGCGTATGTCTGACCGAACCCTGAACCCTGGAGTCTTAATGTTTCCCCAAACCCGTAAATTCTCAGCCCAATAATGGCAATGGCCTTGAACCCTTAACCCGAAACCCGAAAGTCGAAGCCCCAAACCCTCAACCCGAAAGCCCACAACCCTAAACCCGGAACCGTCAACCCTAAGCCCAAGACCCTAAAGCCCACACCCAGAACTAAACACCCTAAACCCCTAAACCTCTAAACCCCGAAACCCCTAAACCCCTAAACCTCTAAACCCCTAAACCCTAAACCCTAAATCCTAAACCCCTAAACCCCAAACCCCTAAACCCTAAACCCTAAACCCAGAACTAAACCCTAAACCCAAAAGCCTTGAGCCCTTGACCCCAAGATACAACTGAGGCTTTTTGCGACTAGGGCTCGGGTTCAGAGAGGGTTTCTGTCAAAATTATGGTCCCTTTTTTGGGTACCCTAAATATTAGGTGCCGTAGTATATTAGGGACCCAAAAAGGGACCCTAATTTTGACAACCACCCGTATGTGTCCTATGGGAACTCCGAGGTTCCTCCAGAAGGGTTTAGGGGAGCGACCTTCGAGCTCGGGGTTTCGGGTTTAGGGTTTAGGGGTTTAGGGTTTAGGGTTAAATTTCGGGTGTGGAGCCCGTTAGGGTCTGGGTCTTAGGGTGTCGGGTTGAGGTTAAGAGGGATGTCTGGATGGGGGTGGCGTTCGACACGGATCGAACATGTCAGGCCGTTTTTGTGCGCAAATCTCAATCAGGTTCTCCCATCCACTTTGCCGGACGATGTCCCCTTTCGAAGCTTTACATGCTATCGGGACATGCCTTCTCTGGTTTCACTGTTTGATCTTCGCATCCCTAGCGGGGATTGCAGTGCGACAGCTTGCAGTCCTTTATGTGCAGACGTCGGGCTGCTTTTTTCTCGGCACTGGGCCTGAGGCTTTGACGTTCAGGACTGCATTTGAGAGGAATATAGGGGCCTTAAAAATTAAATAGAATAGGGTTTGGGGGCCCCTTATACTATATTTATAATAACGAGCCTCCAAAATAGTATTGGTAATTATCAAGGCCGCTACATTAATTATTAAAGTTCGGGATTTGGTGTTTATGTCGGGCTTAGTGGGGCGAGTAAAAGCCGTAGAACTGACCCTAACCCAAAAGCCTTGGAGCCGATCGTCGCCATCCCTGAAGCATGGTGTCTGAGGCTACACCGGGGTTGTCTCCGGCTGTTGCCATTTCGATGACATCTGCAAGCCAAGGCCAGCGAAACTACTGGATTGCAACGGAGTTCGAATCTTCGAGGGGTCTGTTGAAGGCTGTTGCACGGTTTATTCGGATGTGGGTCTGTGACTTGGGTCAGAACAGATTTTCGAATGCCATGACGCAGACTTCCTAAACCCTAAACCAAACCAAAAAAAAACCCAAAGTCCTAACCCTAAGCCTTAACACGAAAAGCCCAAAAGGTTGAGAGTTTGAAACGGCCCCAACAACATACAACCTTCGTGAAGGCTTCTACTCCGTGGATGCTATCCGCTTGGGCCATGCAGTCGGGACCCCAGCGTCTGAATATGAGCCAGAACTGTTGGGTTAGGGGTGTAGGGGTTTAGGGTTTAGGGTTTAGGGTTTAAGGACAGCGTTTGTAGTGGGTTTTGGGTGAGGGCACGCGGTCCTTTTGGGCTCCTTCTTATGGAAAGACTTGGAGCACAGCCGTGCAGCTTCGGGCTTGATGTAGGGGTTTAGGGTTTAGGGGAGGGTGTAGGACCTAGGCGGTAAAACCCAAACGTCCGACACCGCGGCATCTCCCACCACCACCGGCAGCCGAAACCTTACCAAAAAAAACCAGGCCCCACTTGTTTTGTAAGGAACTTATACACTCTGCATGGGGTTTTTATTAGGACGGGGCAGATACCCTAAGCCCGCAGCCCTGGAATCCAGTCTCAACAGAGCTCGGCTCCCCCCTGTGGTATCCCACGCGCAGTGGACGAGGCGCTTTCTGGAATTTCTTGGTGGCACAAGGGCATTGACGGCATTGCGGCTTTTAGTCTGGAATGTTCTGACGGCCACCAACGGGTACCGGACGTCGGGGACGCTCCCGAGTGAACAAGCAATCATCATCATGGTGGCGGAGACCAAAAAACCTGTTGGCGAAGATCAAGGCCGTGAGACACCTTACATAGTGAGCGGCACGTTTGCAGCGCTTCGCCCTGGGGAGTTTATCTTTACTGGGAGTTACTAGTGCCAGGGAAAGCCTTTATTCCACTACATAGAGGTATTCGGGGTCGCTTCAGCCGGATAACCTAAAGACGGAAACACCCGAAATAGAGCTCAGACCCTAGAAGTCTTAATCCTAAATACGGAGAATTACCTGAGCCCCCAGTGTTGAGACCCGTGACCCTCAGCTCCCCAGCAAGCCGTAGCCGCAGAATTCACTATAAAATATATAAAGTTCTGTAAATCAGCAGTGCCATATTGTGACCTTCAAGAAACCCAAACTACAGAAGCCTCGCCGCTTCTGCAGGCATGCCCTCTCCGGATCCCTGCGAATTTGTTTGGCCCTGAGCTTCTTTCGTCAATGCATGGGTAGACCCGAAGCCAACCCTAAACCCTAAACCCCTAAACCCGCCAAACCCCCTAAGCCCTCAGCTAGATATCATAAAGGTCTTATAACTAGAACAGGGGGTTGGGGTAAGGTGTACGGCATAATAACAAGGACCCTAAAGGAATAGCACTGGCTCCTGCAACACCGGAAACCCGACACCCGAAACCAGAATCCCAGGCTCTAGGCTCCAGGATCGCAGACCGATGGGTGTGGGTTTTTTGTACCCACCCTCGGCCCGAAGAGTGTTCCTTCGGACCGTCAATCTCCGCAAGACAAGTTTAGGGGGGTAGGGTTTAGGGGCTTAGGGTTTAGGGGCTTAGGGTATAGGGTTTAGGGTATAGGGTTTAGGGTTTAAGTTGCGAACTGTGCTTGTGTGCAACTGTTGCGAACTGTGCTTGTGTGCAACTGTTTCTGGTGCCCCTTGATCCCTCGGCTTGATAAGGCCTGCGAACGTTGCCCAAACTAAACCAAGAGCAGGGGTACATCGGAGCTGCTCCCACTTACTACGGAGGTTTGAAGTTTGGGTTCTAGGTTTTCGGTTTGGGGAATTGAGATTCTACAGTTTTAAGTTTTGAAGTTTGGTTTGGGCTGTCTCGCTGTCTCTCACAGGGTTCACAGAGCTTAGTGAACCCTAAGCCCCTAAAACTTAAAACCTAAAGTGAACCCTAAGAAGTAGACCCAGGGGCAAGCCAAGCCTCGATATCCTGAACTGTAAGCTCGAAGCCCTAGACACAAAAGCTACTTAGGCCGCGGGCTACAATTGAATAGGTTCAGCACCCTGGCCATGGGGTTCACTTCTTGGTGGCGCTTGGTGGCCCTAATCCGTAAGCCCATCAGCAAAACCCAAATCCTTAACCGAACCTGACCTGTAAACCCTGAACCCTAGAGCCCAAAACCTAAACCGTAAATTTACATCCAAAGCCCTCAACCCAAAGCCCTAGACCTTGCGCCGGAAACCAAGAGCCCAAAACCCTGCTTCAAGAAGTCCTATCGAACCGTTGGAAGGCCTTTTTGGAGAGCCCTTCGAATCCTTGAAGGAGCCCCAAAACCCCAGACCTTGTATGAACCGCGCTCAACTAGGACCTGAACGACTGCCCGGTGACACCCTTGGGCTTCAGCTGCAACATCAGGCCATGACCCTAAACCCTAAACCCTAAACCATGTGCTGACGGGTTTAGGGTTCTGCAAGGGTTCTGCTGGGACCTCCTTGGCTTAGAATACGGAAAGGTCTAAATAGTCTGGCTAGGGGGGAAGCACATTGGGGTTCAGGGTTTAGGAATTTGGATCTAGGGTGGAGGGCGAAGCTGTTTTACCATGAAGTTGTGCGAGAAACCTGAAGAATCTATTTCAGGTCTAGGAGCTTTTGCGCTGCGGGGCTTTGATGTTTAGGTCCGAGGGGTCCGGGTGTTCAGCGCTTTTGTGTTAGGTTTTGTTTGATTTACGGTGTTCAACATTCCAGCGGCGCTTTCTGCGTGCTGTGTTCCGTGGAGTCAGGGAGATATGAGTCTCTTCGAACACCGCATCACGAATAGTCGTATCCCTTGTAGTCCCTATATAGTTTTGAGTTCTACTGTACGAAATGTGCGAAATACGCCCTTTTAAGGCCATTATATCAAATGTCAGTGTTGTGCAGTTGCAAGTATTCCGCCAAAGTCTTAACCTGACACCCTGGCCTTCAATGACCCTTAACAATGCTGAAGCCTTCAAGCTCTAAAGCCAAAGCCCCAACCCCCCAAGCTCTAAAGCCCTAAACCCTAAACACCAAACCCATTCGAACTCGCGGACAGACGCTTCTTGCTCGGAAAAGGTGCTAAAACCAAAACCTAAAAAAAAACATAACCACTACACCCCTAAGCCGAGCGCCTGAAGCCTTAAACTCCCAAGCCCGAACATGGGGTTCGCAATAATTACAATGACTATTCCTTGGGGTTCCTTAATGTAACTGTACTCTAATGTACCACAAAACCCGATTCTGATCATACTAATTTATACCCCCAAGGCCCTATTCTAGCATCTCCTCCCCCCAAAATTCATAATGATACTTAAAGATAACCCAAAGCCCTATTCTACTTAGTACCTCTTGCCCCCGCCACCCCCATCTTCCAGCTGTGGAAGGTGCGAGTCACCGTACGAAGGGCCTTCCACGCTGGCGAACTGTTCTGAAAGCTGGGTGCTCGAAGGTCTGAAGGCTCTAGGGTTTAGGGTTTAGGGTTTAGGGCAGGCTTTAGGGTTTAGGGGTTTGGGGTTTAGGGTTTAGGGTTTAGGCTTTAGGGTTTAGGGGTTTGGTTTAGGGTTTAGGCTTTAGGCTTTAGGGTTTAGGGTTTAGGCTTTAGGGTTTAGGGTTTAGGGGTTTGGGCTTGAATAGTTTGAAGCTGTTTTGGGTTACATTGTACTAGAGTTAAACTTGAGGAACCCCCAAAATGGAGTTTGCAGTTAGCCCCTATATTCAGGTTTTGGAGAGTTTTCGGTGGTTTGCAGGGTTAGGGCTTTAGGGCATTTATGGGTTTTGTTTGGGTTTGGGAGTTCAGGATTTAGGGTGCAGGGACTAGGGTTGAAGCCTTAGTAAGCATGACGATCACTCCTCCATAATGACTCTGTGGTTCTAGCCAGCGTAGCATCATGTAGACCTCTGATGTGGCACCCGTTCTGGTACACCGATACGATGCAAAGCCCTGAGCCTTAGGCTTAGCCTTGTCACGGAGCGGGGGTTTACTAGTCAGGGTTGGCGCCACACCAAAGCCCAAAGGCCAGAACCTTGAACCGTAAACCCTAGATAGCTGTTCTAGTGACTAGTCTGATTTAGTTTGTCACATCGGTCCACACTAGGAGCTCTTGCTGACGGCTAAATGCGGGACGAAGAGGGGGGCTGGTAGGTAGCTGAGTTTACGTGCTTGAGAATACAAAATCCTTCAGAACCCAGGTTAACTTGCTTTTGTCCAGGATCCCAATAACCGATTCCGACTCTTGTTCCACTTGACAGCCCCCTCTACCCGATGCAGCTCATGCGAAGTCCAACTAGCTGGTGCTACTTGTATGAAAGCATCCCCTTCTTGCACGTTGAGGCCGAACACCCCACAGCCCCCAACAAGGACACCCCCCAAGCTCTGAAGGCTAGAGCCCTTAAGATTTAGGGTTGTCTGTCATTCTTGCTTGCCATTACTACTGCTACTACTACTACCACTACTACTTCTACCGCTGCCACCCCTACTGCTACCACGACCACAACCACGACCACACGCCGTGACCACTGCCACTACGACTCCTCCTCCTCCTACAACAACAACAACAACTACTACCACCTACTACTACTACTACTACTACTACTACTGCTACCATTGCTGCTACTGCTCCACGACGACCACGACTACCGCAACTACCGCGACTACCGCGACTAGCACGACCACCGCGACTACCGCGACTACCGCGACTACCGCGACTACACGACTACCACGACTAGCACGACTCCCACGACGACGACGACGACTACTGCTACAACTGCTAGATGCTGGTAGCGAACGTCGGTAGTTGTCTACATGCCACAGGCTTGGTACTTACATTCGTTCGTAACGTGTCAAGTTTGTAGTGGGGCTAGTCGGGATTAGTCTTAGAACCAGCCACAGTGCCAGCAACATCACGGAATAGTCTTGATCTGGATGCTGGCTAAGGCCTGGGTGCACCGACGCAGCGCAGTTTGCCACTTGGTGGAGAATGGGGCCTCTAAAGGAACGAATAAAGGACACAGGAAGCTCAATCATTTGTGGGTGGCTCATCTGAGCATGACGCACCGCTTTGATCCACAATGGGACCTCTATTTAGACATGCAGCTCCGTGAGCATCAAGCTTTATTGAATGCAACGATAGCACGCTGGATCCCACATGATACTGCCCTTCAGCCCTAAACTCTAAACCCTAGGGTTTAGGTGTGAGCCCTAAAACCCCGTGCGACTTTTCAGGGTGCTCCCGGCACCGCGATGCGACGGGGAGGGCGACGCGGGCATCATTCGAATCGCGCAGTGGCCTGGTGCCGCATTCAGGGGTTGCAGGTTTCGGGAACGGTCGAGGCACAATGTATCGGTGGCATCCCTCTTCAGTCCCTATGTAACTATATTAATGTAGGAACCTGATTAAGAAACCTTGGGCCTTTTGGGGCAGGGTTTCTTAATCAGGTTCCTATATTATGGTATACCCCGAACCCTTGCCCTTGTACCATGGAGCAGGGGGGTTGGATTGCCGAACCCGCTAGAGCCTCGGTCCGAAAACGCAAAATCTCCTAAATCCGAACCCTAATTGGAAAATAGGGGACCCTAATACAGTGAATACAGTACCCTAAATAGTAGGATCCTTATTATAAGGACCCCAAAATAAGGTACCCCTAATTTTCGGAAACTCCCATACTTTCCCCGTTACAAGTTTTGGGCTTCCGGTTATGTGAGCCTAGGATCAGAGATTGGGAGATGGGTAGGGGAGTTGGACTTTGTTCTTGAATAACTCATTTACGGTTCAGGTTCAGGGTTTCGGGTTTAGGGTTTCGGGTTTTAGGTTTAGGTTCAGGGTTTTGGGTTTAGCTGTTCCCGTGCAAATGTTTTTGCCCGTCAGACTTTGCCTTAGTGAAGACTTTTTTGAACACGACCTCAATCTCTGTTTATTTTGGCAGGTGTAATAAGATGCCTTCCAAAATCCTTACAGAAGCCTTCTTAAAGCTTCGTAAGACCTCATGTAGAAGACTAAATCTTGACTGATAATATTCTTACGGATCCTGCTTGTAGTTTTCGTAATTATAAAGTATTCCGAAATCCTATATTCCTCATACGCGCGCTCGAAGAACCCCTTAAACTGAAGAAAACCCGTACAGGAACCCTATTCTAAGTATTGAGGCCCTCATCAACTATTTTGTGTTATAATTATGTGTGTGTATATATATACACCTACACATAAGTATACCTATACATACTGTTTTGTATGTGTTCTATGGTATTCCATTCTATTCCATTCTATTCTGTTCTATTCTGGTATAGTATACCACATTGCTATACATGGAACTATAGTCCGCCTAGCGCATGGTTGGGTTCGGGAATCTCCGCGGTCCCTGCATGCATGGATTTAGGGTTTAGGGTTTCGGTTTAGGGTTTAGGTTTATGGTCTAGGTTTTAGTGTTCAGGGTCTAAGGTTAAGCGTTGCAGGTTTGAGGTTTAGGTTTGGGGGTTTCCGGAATTCCCAATCCGTTTCCGAACTTGATAAACCCCATTACACTAAAGTCGCTACACATCCGGTCTGCTTTCCCCGATTCGTGAGTTTTATTGGGAGTTGATAAAGGTCTCATCGCGACTTTAGAGGTCGTTCTGGTGGGGTTGTAGGTGAAAGTTCCAACTTTGGAGTTCACGGTCAGGCCTCATGGGCTCCGAAGCCCTGCAGCACAACCATCCACTCAGGGAGCTCGGGGGAACAGCCTGTATTGAACCTCTGGGGAACCCTGGAGGAGCCTTTTAGATAGAACCCTTGTGCACAAGCGTTCTGTATACCCTGATGAAATCCTTAAGCAACCCCTTCTCAGGGTGCACCCCTAAACCCTAAACCCTAAACTCTAAACCTTTGGGTAGGGTTCTGAAGTCCCAGGGAGCTCTACCACGTGCTGCCGACCTGCTTTTGTCCGGACCCTTTCATCACGCCGGACGGCTACGAGAAGAACGGCACCGTCTGGCAGCTGGGCGATGTTTCTTTAGGGATTAGGGTTTAGGGACGAAGTTTTGGGGTTGAGGTTGTAGGGTTCAGGGTTGAGGTTGTAGTCCGAGTCCCAAAGCCCTAATCCCCTGCATTGGGATGATTCTACTCGTACCCTATGCTTCGCGACGCCCTTCTCAAACCCAAAGACCCACAGTCCAACACCCCTTTGCGATCCAGGGTGTCGGGTTTCGGGCTAATTTGGGAAGCCTGAATATTTAGTCAAGACTTCCCGATGTAAGCCAAAGCCCCGGCACCTTGAGCCGTCATGTCCCGACCATTTCGGAACACCGGAAAGGTTCGATGCGATCCTAAACCGAACATGGTCAGGGTAGCACGTTAGAGGTTTGGGGGTTTAGGGTTTGTTTACGGTTTAGTGTTGAGGGTCTGGGATAGTTGCTGTTACTAGCTGGCAACAGAATAGTCAGAGTCATGTTCTAGCAATGAACATGTTTGGTCGGAACAGTGGTATTGCTAGCAACAGCTGTAGTATGGAAGCTTGAACCAATACTGTTCCTCGAGGTTCCAAGTATACTATAGTTACTATAACATAGCCTAACACTCTGTTCCAATTGTTAAGGCCTCTATATGAACTCCCGAATGCTTGCGCTCATTCCCAGGCAATGCAGCCGAGGATTTGCCACGCGGCCTTGACGATGGAACTCGATGATTCACTGTTGAAGTGATAGTTCGGGATTCGAGATAAGGGAGGTGACCACTTGTGTGGCCGGGATACCCTAAACCTAAACCGAACGAAGCTCCAGCTCAGAATTTTGGGGGAAGCAAGAACTTGCAGCCAGTGCCGTGCATCAGGCGATTAGGAGGTAGGCCCGGAGCCCCGACACCAAGATATCTTTCAAGGTTCCCGAGTAAGGAAGATGTAGGGTTTAGGGTTTGGGGTTGAGGGCTTAGGATTTAGAGTTTAGGGTGAGGTACCTTACCCCCCCGCCCCAGAGCCCATTTACTGTAACCCTAAACCTGTATACTGTATAAGCTCTAGATGAGCTCTGGCAAACCCCAATCAGGCAACGCACACAACGCTATAGCAACCCTTTTCAAGCCTGATTCGAGCGGAATAAGTGCCGCTAGCACCATAAATCCTGCTTTACCCCATACGAAGCACCACTCCCTCAGCCCTGAGGGGTTCGTCAGAGCTTCTGCTGAGGCTGGTCAGGCGGAGCTCATCTGCCAGGCGGATTTCATGTTCGGTTCCTGAATAGGTTGATTATTGAGTACGACCATCCCCTGATAGTCATGAAGAGTCCCTATAATCGTTAATTAATATACGCCATCCTAAACAGAACTGAGCGGTTCCCGGTCGGATGCTTGTCAAGCCGCGAGGCTTTGCAGGATTTAGGGTTCCGGGCCGGTTGGGGAGCTTTGTCAGGACCCTAAACCCTAAACCCTAAACCCGAAACCCTTCCAGAACTTCTAAAGAATCCTCGGAGGAACCCGAATATTCGGGTGCGGGGTTTCCGGACCGCCCTCTACCTTAAAACCCTACACCCTACATCAACCAACAAACCCTACTAAACCCCTAAACCCCGAAAGCCTTAAACCCCAACCCTCCCAAAAAACATAAAAAAATACTAATGACACTACTAATAGTAATAGTAATAGTAATAAAATAATAACAATAACAATAATAACAATAATAACAATAATAACAATAATAATAAATAATATTAGAAAAATAACAATAATAATAATGATAATTGGGTTTACGGTTCCTGGACGTGGGAGGATGGCTCCACCTGCCTCGTGGAACCCGTCCTGCGCGGATGCCTGCCTTTGCAGTCTTGCCTCTTGCCAGTCTTTATTGGTTTTGTTGGTTTTCAAGGCGTTTAGGGTTTGGGTCTTTGTCGGTTTTGGTGGTGTTTAAAAGGGTTTAGGGCTTAGGGTTTAGGGTCTTTGTCGGTTTTGGTGGTGTTTAAAAGGGTTTAGGGTTTAGGGTGTTTGTTGGTTTTGGCAGGGTTCTAAAGGTTGTTACAGTTTCTGCTTTACAGTTCCTTCTATCGGGCTTTATGGGGTAGCGGCGGTTTTTATATGGGGTTGTAGAGGCAGCTTGGCAGTTTGCCCACACCCCGAAATTCCAAAATCCCCAGGCCTCCAATCTCAACCCTAAACGTAAACCCCAGTCCTGAACCAGACCCTTGCAAGCTTGGGCTTTGGGATTTGAGGTTGGGGGATTGCGGTTTGCAGGGTCCGTCATGCCTGAAAATCCATGCAAAAAGGTATCAGCTCTTAGGCGATTCCGTGGCGAGGTTTCAGGCTCTGGGGACACCCCTTGAGTAATTGGGTATCCCCCCGTAATCATGAATTCGTAACCTAGGCATCGATTTGGGATAATTGAAAACCCCCTTACTGTCTAATATACAGCCCTGGAGGTTTTTTTTGGGGGGGCTGTTGACATCCACACCTAGTTAACGGCCTAAAAACCCGCACCACCCAAAGCCGAAGTCTTCACGTGAATTTTAAGAGGGACAAGACCAAGGATGATTGCTTAAGTAGGTCTGGTAACCCATGCCCCAGACTCCTAGACCCCCAAAATCCTAAACCCTACACCCTGAAACCTTGAAAGCCCTGAAAGCCTAAACCCTAAACCCCTAAACCCTAAACTCCAAAACCCTAACCCCTGAACTCCAAAACCCTACACCCTGAAACCCTGAAAGCCTTAACCCTAAACCCTAAACCCTGAACCCTGAAACCCTGAAGCCTTAACCTTAAACCCTGAAACCCCAAAACTGTGAAGCCAACGCCACCTGAGGCATTCCTCCTGTTCTCCGCACGTCGGAGCTGTGCATCTATGACATCAGCCGCTCGGACATGAGCAGTGTTGAGGGGTCTAGGGGGTTTAGAGTTAAGGGTTTAGGGGTTTGAGGTTTAGGGTGTAGGGTTTAGAGTTTAGGGTTTAGGGGTTTGAGGTTTAGGGTTTGGGGTTTCGGTTTGAGGGCTTTGCGCAGAAAAGGGCTGGTTTGCACGGGGTGGATTTCCCACTATGAAGAAGGGTTTGGGTGTGGGAATTGGGGTTCCAGAGTCACACCAGAGTTTAAGGCTTTTGGGTGCATCAGGGTTCTGTACCCTAAACCCTAAACCCTACTTCCCTAAACCCTAAACCCCAAAGCTGAGAGCGCGTCCGACGGACTCAAGCAGCATCGCCAAAAAAAGCCCAAAGCTTTGAAGGGCGAGCTGCAAGTTAACGCTCAGAAACCTCGAAATCAGCTCTGAAGAATTTGTATGTGTATCCATATTAAGTCTCATTAAGTACTCCTTGATCGTCTACAGCTGCTTCTGCAAGAACATAGCCCGTATCTCTGTTCTTGCCCTAAACCCTAAACCCTAAACTCCAACAAACAGCACAGGCGCCTCAAGAGCAAACCCTGTAACATAGAAGCCTGAATCGTTACTAGTTGTTCCTTGGGGCTTCTTATTCACCGATAGTGTAACACACCAGAACCCTATTCCAATGATTAAGGCCTTTTTGGGATAGAGCCGTTTAAATCTTCCACCAACTTCTCAGCCGCAAAAGACTCCTGGGTGCTCTAGAAGACCCTCCGCTTGAACGCTCAACCTCTCTGAAGTACAGCTTGGTTTCATACTTGTTTGTATTCTTATTATCATACGACTACTTAGTATTAGTAACAGCTTCTTCGACGAACCCTACAATCCCGCTGTCAACACACTTTTGAAACCTCGAAGCCCTTACGAAGGAGCAAACCACCCTCTTGAAAGTTGGAAGCCCCAATCTCTTAGCCGTCTCAAAATCCAGAGACCCGCAGCCCCTACTCCGTATGCCCCCTAAACCCTATACCCCCAAAACCCTAAATCTCAAGAAAAGGGGCTTTCGATAGGCACTCTGCCGTTCGAAAAGGAGCCCTCAAACAAAAATCTCAAGAAAAGCCCGAAAAACTCAGGTGACTGCATCCGAAACCCCCCAAGGGCAGGGGAAACCTGCGACCTGACCTGCCAGGCGGCTTGTGCCGCAACGTAGGCTAGGACGAGAATTTGGGTTTGGGGTTTCGGGTTTGGCTGTTTAAGTTTAGGGTTTTGGGGTTTAGGGTTTAGCTGTTTGGAATTTAGAGGTTTGGATTGGGGTTTGCGTGTGCAGGGTTCAGGATTTAGGGGTGTCTGTTCTGGGTCTTCATAACTTTTTTATACCGTTTTCCGTTGATTTTATGGTGCCTTGAAGGGTTGTTTACGACAGTGGTTCAGGAGTTTTATGCAATTTCATTGAGGGGTGTGTTTACAAGGTGGACCCGCTTGAATATGGCTGCATGCATGTTCTTTGCAGGGGATTATGGATTTGAGGATTCTTCGCCAGGGTGCTTTCGGCACAGCTTAGAGGAAGTTCAATCACAATTCCACCAAATTCGGATTTCTATATCCCAATCACTGATGTAAAGGTCGTGGGAAGAACCTTGCACGCTAAAGCCAAAGCCCGAGATGACCTCTAGACTAAACCTATGCCCCTGATCGCCTGAACCTATCCTATACCCTAAAACCAAACAGACCTCTCAGCGGTAAAACTCCTGCAACCCGTACAGTCCTAAAGCCCCAAAAGCAATGAAGGCCCTGAGCCCCTAAGACACCAAACCACCAAACATACCACCGACATGATTGGAGCTTCCTCAACCCACTTGAAAGCCCACCAGCAAAAAACCCTTGGAATCCTGAGAACCCTAAACCCTATGTAATCCCTTTTAGCCCTTAAACATGTGGTGTGCAGAGCGAGGCGCCGTTTACGGGGCCCTATGGCTACGTGGGCTGTCCTGGCGACAACACGGCCTTCAACGTGTGGCTCTGATTGCTTCATTACCGTATGTGAGAAGAAGGATTTTATGGGTCATGTTGCGAGGGCTTGATGCGGTTTCTAATCGGGCTCGTGAGGCTTATAGCTTTAGGGTTCCGGGGCTCAGACCGCAGGGTGGAATTGGATTTGTGGCCTTGGCAGCTGTGTGGCTTTGCGAAGGATGTTGGGATATTCGGGCCCGAGGCTCGGAGCTACGGGTTTGTTCGTGACGGGAGTTGGGTTGAGTTTTGGGGGTTCGTTCGGCTGTCGCTCTTTCACACTCTCGGAATTGAAGGGTGTGTTCAATACTCATGAAGTAGAAAGGTAACTATGATCTCGCCAACCATAGGGCTTGACCAGAGCAATAGTAGGTAAATGGAGCCACAGCTTGTGGCGCCATACCTCAAGAGCGAACTGTAAATCCTACGTCCTGAACTCCACAGCCCACATCAATTGCGAACACAGGAGCTGGATCGTCTATCCCAAAACCATCTTCTACTATTCCGTTGTCTATCGTGCCTGCGTGAGCTGTCAGCCCTTGGCCGCGAATGTTTTTTCCCCGCCAGCTCAAGACTCCAACGGCTCCAGCTGTAAGTGTCGAAGTTTTTCGTTTATGATTATGGGTTAAGGGTTCAGAGGTTAGGGTTTCGGGATGAGTGTTCAGATGCATGCTAACACAAATATTGACAGCGTGAACGCCCTATTCGACTGCCCCGAATGTCAAGGGACGTAAGATGGCCGGCACAGGGTTTGGGTATCAGGAGGAATAAGGTGCTGGCAGAATCTATGATCTCCGCAAGTGCATGCACGTGTGAATGCACAGTAATGCAATGTAACGTCGTGTACTGCCCGCATGTACTGTAACCTAAGTTATCGAAATGCAAGGACATGTCATCGAACAAACCTTCCAGCCCGAAGCTGAAGCCCAAGGGCCCAAGTTCAGGCTGTTATAGAAGTCCTGCATAGGGTTTGAAGTTTAGGGTTTAGGGTTTAGGGGGCATTCGCCTACAGGCAAGGCATGAGGGTCTTGAGAGCTGGTTTAGGAGATTTCTGTCTTAGGACTGCGACTTGGGTGGATTGGGCGGAGCCACCACATTGCACGCTGGACTGCCCTGATCCGAGCGATGCGACTTGACTGCGTCTCGCACACGAGGTTTCGCCTAACTAAGGCTCACCAGTGCGCTTCAGACCTAAATAGGCCCAGGGTGTAAAGTTTCGCCTCGTGAAAACTCCACACTCCAAGTCGCAATCCACACATGCATCCCAGCAAGCCTGAAACTTTCGGACAAGCCTTTGTACCCGAACCACAGTCACCTATTCCGGGATCGGGATGATATACCACACTACCCTGAGCCCTATGGGTTTAGGGTTTAGGGTTCAGGGTTTAGGGTCCTGAACATTGAAGCCCTGGAGATCGCCGGCACCAGCCCAGGCGCAAACCCCCGGAGGGTCCGAGCATGAGCCTGAAAACCCACATCCGTCCTTCTAACAAGCCTTACAGAACCCTTAAGGAGTCCCTTATTTTATAGAGTTATAAGTACCATAACCCCAATTAGGGTCCCTTTTTAGGGTACTTATAACTCTGCTTAGTACCTACTTACTAAGTCCCCCGACCCTCCAAGTATTCTAGAACCCTATGGTACCCTTAAGGTAACCCTAAAGATCCCTGCAAGGAGGCCCTTGAGGGAGCCCTTCGCGCATCCTTCTTAACCCGAAGCCTAAACCCAAAGAAGCCTCAAAGGAACCCCTAAACCCTAAACCCTAAACCCTAAAGAAGCCTCAAAGGAACCCCAGAGCGACAGCCGAGGTGCCCTTCGGGTTCGTCTATATCATGCCTCCTGCCTGCTCTAACCTACGGTTCCGGTTCCCAGGGTTTAGGGTTTAGGGTTTAGGGTTTAGGGTTTCCAACGCCCCTTACTTCAGGAACATACCCTAATAAGCCTAAACCAAGATGCACTAGGGGGATCTACGGGCTCCATTCTCAGGATTCTGGGTTCAGGCTTTGCGGTTTGCCGAGGGCCAGCTCCAGCAGGCAGTGCCCTTCTGCGCTGTTTGAGATGGCGCTCTTCTGAAACTGAACCTGTCTGTCTGAGTCTGTGTCTGTATGTGGGGCACCCCTACTTGGAGGTTGAGGGTAGTTATAAGTGGGGTTATAAGTTCCCTGATATGGGTTATACGTATAGTTACCCTACTTATAACCCGACTTATAACTACCCATGAACCTCCAAGTAGTATTGGGGTAATGCTGGGGAGCGAAGCATCCTTGAGGGTTGGCTTCAGTCAGGGATCCTGCTTTGCTTCTTTGGCGTTTAGGGTTTAGGTAACCTGAGCTTACACTTGAACCTTCAGCCCCTTCACCCTCAAGCCTCAAACCCACATTTTAAACCCTAAACCCCCTCAAGCCTGAAACTACGAGGCCACGCAGGTTTTAGGCGAACCTGCAGTTGAACTCCTAGCGCGAATCCTGCCCAAAGCCGTATGGTGCCCTAAGCTCTAAGCGACGACCCTAGATGCCACAAGGCCGGAAGGATATATGAAAGACGATGAGACTCGGACGCATCGACTGCCGCGGTGCATGGGCCCAGAATAGGGTAGGGGAATGTAGGATTCAGGGATGTGGCGGGGTGCGGTGTGGCGCGGGAGTTTGCCCTGAAGGCTCAAGCCGCTATCCCCAAGACTAGACGCTAGAACTCTTGAGAAACGACAGCACGGAGTCACCGCAAGCCCAAGCTCAAGTCGTGGGGTTTAGGGGATTTAGGGTTTGAGGTTTCAAGGCTTACTAAGTAAGCGTATCCATTGAAAACCCCCTGACAGGTAAAGCATAAGATACCGTTAAACTCTATTGTGATGACTATGGCCCCTGTATTAGGGGTTTGAGTTCGCGAAGGTGAAGGGCCCCAAATGCCCCAAGGGCCCAACGCCCCTAATAGTTGGGTGCTTGTGTTCAGGGAAGTACTTACTAAACAGTATGTCTTGGTTTGCCTCTGGGAAGTATATGATATTTCGGCAAACAGGCTGCGGGATGTAGACCCGAAGCAGTCGGATTCCCGTTTCGAGGAGCCTTTCACCTTGTTTGCCTTTTTAGCCATTGTGTGCAGCGCAGAGCTGGAGTCCTGGAGGGAACAGAAAGTGGATTTTGGAACTGAGCATGTTCGCCTGACCAAGCCTCACATTCCAAGCCCAAAACTAACCCTAAACCCTAAACCCTGAACTCTAAACCCTAAACCCTAAACCCTAAACCCTGAACCCTAAACCCTAAACCCTGAACCCTGAACTCTTTTCCCCGAACCCGATCCCATTGCTTTCACATGGCTCCAAAGCCTTCCAGCTAAGAACGACAACTGGATGTGCGCTCCGGGCTACGCTGGCACGGTGTCTCCTGGCTTCGGCAAGCCAAGCCCTACATGGGAGTTTCCGAAACTAGGGGGACCCTAATATAGCACCCTAAATAGTAGGATCCTTATTATAGGGACCTCAAATAAGGCACCCCCTAATTTTCGGAAACTCCCACATGCCCCAAAGCCCTCACCTCAAGCCCCGTATGCACATCCGAAGAGCCCTGAGCCCAAACTGCGCGCCCAAAGCCACTGCACTCCTAAATCGGACACCTGATCCAACTACCTACTATTTTGGCAATGGGCTTATACCGGAGTTTCCGGGTTTAGGAACCCTGAAACGTACCTGACATAGTACGGTCCAGGGTGGTTCGTGATGCAATTCTCGGATCCTCCCATGGTTTAGCGAAGCCTGATCTTCAGCCGACCACGCGTCTTCAAGCGTTAACCCCACCCGCAGAGCCAAACCTTGCAAAATCTCAAATTAGCCCCTAAGCAGCCGCTACTTGGCCACAGGCGAGCCTTAAACCCCCAACGGCTCCAGATTGGAGATCTTATAGCAAGCCGAAGAACTGAACCTTAAGGGGTAGGTTTCGAGTCAGGGTTTAGAAATCAGGGTTCAGGGTTGTGGGTTGAGGCTCCCTTGGAGATGAAGTTACATGCAGCCAGTATGCATGAACCGACACCCCCCTTCCCAAAAGGAAAGCTGGTCCTGCACCCCGAAACCTGCGATACCACAAACTGACTATGTAATGGCGGTGCCACGTCTATAGGCCTGCAAAGAGGGTGGCTTGTATCAGAAGTCTACGTGAAGGGCTCGCGGCCCTGGCTTAGAATTTTGAAAGTCTGGTCGAGACAGAATGGACGGATCGACTAGCATATTAGGGGTGGTACTTGAGCAGTTTGATTTTCATGCATCCATGCACCCTGGGCCGGACTGTGTACCGGTTGAGTCTTTGGGTTTTCGGGTTTAGGGTTTAGGGTGTTGTAAGGCAGCACCGGGATCCTATTTTAGATTCTGCCAGAAGCCCGGCGCTGCAACCCCATGCGGAGAAGAAGTGTTGTAGTAAAACTCGAATAAATATTTGGCATATTGAGGTTCTAACTCTTTCGGCCTCTGGTTACGCCTCAACGCCCTTGCTGTTGAATCGAGGTCGTTCTCCTGCACCTTCGGCCCCAATTGCACGCTGATCAACGAGCCCGTGGGTTGCGCGCAGCTGCAGATAGATCTGCCGGGGCTAGCACTTTTACTATACTATTACTTACGTCCAGAGTCTAGAGTGCACAGGTTCAAGCTTCGTGATCTAAGGTTTGAGGCTAGCATGGCTAGCGGCGTGTTGGATTTTTTTGCACTGTTGGACAGGTTCACCCTAAACCCTAAACCCTAAACCCAGGTTCATTGATTCATGGTCCGCAAGCCCCGAACCATGCATACCCGTGCCGTCAACCTCACGAACCATTGAATGCTCAAAGCCCGGAATCTCGAAACCTTCAAAACTTAAACTTGAATCTGTCACTCCATAATCATGAAAACGCAAGAACCCGTTCATTAGATATTCGGAGCCGCAGGACACCTTGAACCTAAACCTCAAAACCTAAATCATAGAACCCTGAACACTAAACCGTAAGTTTGAGTCCTAAAACCGAGTGGCAAAACCCAGGAAACCTTGAACATACAGCCCCCTCACGCTGCAAAGCGGGCGAGGCACGCAGACCCTAAACTTTATAGTGTGCCCTTCTGACCCCTGTCCGTGTCTGTAAAAACCTGTAAAGCCATGCAATGTTAACGCCTTCAAAAGCCAGTTGACACCTCATAAAACCTTTATGGAAGCCGTATTAAGAAAAACTTGAATAATTAACCAGGAAAACAACAAAAGCGAGCCCTAAAGCCCTTATGGAAGCCGCATAAAGCCCTTAACGGCCCTAACCCCCTAACCCCCAAAACCCTAAACCCCCAAACCCTAAAACCCTCGAGGCTGCCTTCCCTTCGCGACCTGCGCCGGGCTCACCTTGCGCACGGCGCTGGAGAACTGCAGCCTCGACACGATCCTGTGCGACGGCCGCTTGGGGAGTTTGGGGGTTTAGGGGGTTTAGGGTTTAGGGTTCTAGGGCTTTAGGGGTTTAGGGGTTTGGGGGTTTGGGGGTTTAGGGGTTTAGGGGTTTAGGGGTTTAGGGGTTTAGGGGTTTAGGGGTTTAGGGGTTTAGGGGTTTAGGGGTTTGGAGGTTTAGGGGAAGTTTGGGGCTAGGTGTCTTCGGCCCTTGGGGGCTTTGGGACTTGAGGGCTTTAGGGCTTTGAAGTGTTTTGGTGTTTACCAGGAGCCTCCTTGTACCCTCAAAAAGGGGTAGATGGTCCCAAATTGCAGGTATTTAGAGTCGAATAGAGGGTACATGGAGGGTCTCGGTAGTGTTGATGACGTCACAGTGCTGGAGTTGCCGGTAGCATCTCTTGCTTAGGCTTTTGCCGTTGCTTGTGTCGCTACGATTCCATGTGGGGCTTGTCCCCAGGTTGGGGAATGTGAAGCCCCAAACCATGTAACCCCGGACCCTTAGCTGTAGTTACCCTCAACAGCCAAAGCCTCAATTAACCTTTACAGCCAACTCAATTCTTGGGTTCTTGTTAAACAGGTACTGGGCTTTGGAGTACCATACTTTAATACTTTGTTCTTAAAGGAACCATTATGAAATCAAAGTATATCCATACTTTTTTCTCCCTGGTTGCTGAAAAGCCCAGGGTAAAGCCTGACACTTGTTAGCCCTAGCAAGCCTTCTGATGCCCACCAAAAATACCTCATATCACCCGGGCCTGAAGCCCAGAACCCCCTAAACCCTAAACCCCTAAACCCCTAAACCCTAAACCCCTAAACCCCTAAACCCTAAACCCCTAAGCCCCAAACCCCTAAACCCCAAACCCTTATGAGATTGCATGTAAACACACCTAAAATTCATCTGGTGGGCTCCTCAAGCAGGTCCCCAAACCTTTCCTAGGGGGGCTTGTAGGGTCTTCGGCACCGTGTTGACATTTCTTTCTAGAGTGTTTGTAAGATTTTCTTAAACATTATTTTGAAAAAACAGGGTTTCGCAAGGGTTTAGGGTTCGGGAGTTTACGAGGTGGCATTGCAGGATAAAAATAGAAGCTTGAATACTTGGTAGTTCTAGTCCTCCGGGGTGCTGATTGTACGTACAGTACAGAATACCCCAAACCTCTATTCTAATTATCAATGCCTCCATATCGCCTCACAATGGGCTTGTTTTTCCGCTAAAGCTTTCAAGGCATATGTACGTTCAAGGGTCCAAGGACCCGGGGCCTGGCTTCAAGTATAGAAGCCCGATGCCCGCCACATAAGAAGAGCCCCTAGCAAAGCTCAAAGCCTATCCCCGCCATAGAAGCGGCCAAAAAAAAACTCGCAAAAACAGCCGAACACGCTAAAAAACCTACTAAACCAGAACCTGATAAACCCTAAACACCCCTAAGCCCTATAACCTACTACACCCCGAACCCTAAGCCCCATAAGCCCTCTTTAGGGCCTTAAACTTTTCTTAGGATGAACCCATGGGCCCCCAGTATAGGCCCTTAAGCCTGGGATCCTTATATACCTAATATGTACCCTATTTGTACTCTTTAAGGTCCCTTATAAGGGCTAAGGGCCCATACTAGGGGCCCATGGCTTCAACCTTTGAGGAGAGATACCCACAACCTACCCATAGTCATAAGGACCCTTAAGGGGGGTAGGGGGAGGGGGTTGGGGGCCTTAATAACTATAATAAGGGCTTAATAAGGTTGAAGCCCATGGCTTAACCCCTAAACCCTAAACCCCCTAAACCCCCTAAACCCCCTAAACCCCCTAAACCTCCTACCCCCAAACCCCCTAAACCCCAAACCCGATATACCCTACTTGTACCCTTTAAGGTCCCTTAAAAGGGAGCCCATGGCTTCAACCTTAGAACTTTCCGGAAAACGCGAGGAATCGGCCCGGGCATACAGTGCAACATCCATTGCAAGAGCCCCTACGTGGGACCGCCGGGTCTGGCGCTGAGTCTTTTGGCTTCGGGTTTTTAGGGTTTAGGGTTTAGGGTTTACTTGGGTTTAGGGTTTACTTGGGTTTAGGGTTTACTTGGAGGGGCAGGGGACTAAGTAAGTCCTTTATAATTGGGGTAACTCCATTTAGGGCACTTATCACTCTGCTACTAAGTTTTTCTGCCCCTCCAAGTAGGGTCTACTTTTCGGAAACAGGGTGTTATGAAGGGTCTCTCAGGGTGTTTACATGAGGCCTTTGGTGGCGTCTTGAAGGGTTCTGAAAGTCTGTGTTTTTGTTTGGATGTTGCCGTTCTAGGGTTTTAAGAGCTTGGGGTTTAGAGGTCTAAGGTCTCGGGTTTTTGTGTGTCGGAAAAAATCAGGGATCCCGGGCTGAAAGGGGTTTGGGGATATTTAGGGTTGATCAAAATTACGGGCCCTTTTGAGGTCTGTAGTATAGTATATTCCTTATAGTCTAGGGGGACAAAAGGGGCCCATAATTTTGATCAACCCCCATATTTAGGATGTGTCGGGTTCTGGGTTCAGGGGAGCCCAGAGACTGAGACCTCAGAACCCCATTTGTAGGTCAGGAATTTCCTCGAAGTTCAGAAGGGATCCCCTAAGCACTAAACCCTTGAACCAGACCCCAAACCCTAAACCCTAAAAAACCCTAAACCCTAAACCCTAAAAAACCCTAAACCCTAAACCCTAAACCCATGCACTACATCCGGTTCTGTGGCTGAGGGTGGAGGCTTCAGAGTTTCAGAGCCATGCTGCGGGGAGTTGAGGGCTTCAGGGTTCAAACGTCAGTGCAGTGTAGAGAAGCGAAGAACTGTGTGTAAGGAGAAGTAGTAGCATCCTAGCTAGTATTTGGGAGACCCCTGAAAGGGGACCCTTCTTAACCCTACTTCCGGCTCTCTGAAAAGTGACCTTATCCCGAGGGTCTATATCCCCAAGGGTTCCCCGAATCCTGGCTCGTGAGCAGTATGCCTTTGTCACACCTAAATTCTTAGTCATGGCATAACCTACCCAAAGCTCAATCTCAATGCACTGTTATTCTGGTTCTTAGGGGTGCTATAAGGGCTTTTATGAGGGTTGCGGAACATGCAAAAATTGAACCTGTATGTGCACGAGCAGGGGACAATATTATGTATCGGTCAGGCCCCCATATTAAACCCTAACGTCAAGTAGTGTTATGTCTGTGAGCATGCGTCACAAGGGCATGGTTGGACGCATTTTCTGTCATGGACCCGATAAACACCGGCAACTCGTAGTTACGTGCTGGCTAAAGTCGTGTTCCAGTATGCCAGAGAGATACCTGCCATTCTGTTGCGGGCTGTGGCCGTGCAGAACTCGGCGGATGCACCTTCCGTTTCATCACTTTGCCGTCATCACCAGATCAAGTGCTGCAGATGCGTTTGGTTGCTTTCATTTGCCGCGGTGGTGTCAGGTGGCATTGATGTTAAACCATAGGCCCTACACCCTAAGATTCTCTTCGGCTATTCGCCGAGCGACATTTTGCGGTTCGCGTGTCGAGCGACATTTTGCGGTTCGGCGTGTCTGCTCTGCTTGTCTGGGGCATGCTTTGCCAACCCTGCTTCCCCCTTGAAAAAGATGGAACACGACCAGTCCTAATAGGGTCGTGCAAAGTCGGTAGAAGTGTTTAGGGTTTAGGGGTTTAGGGTTTAGGGTTCCCCTTGTAGTCCCTGTACGGAGCTTTAAGCTGAGATCACGAAGCTGTGAAGGAGGGCAAAGCTCTAAACCCTAAGCCCTAAATCCTAAACCCTAACCCTAAACCCTAAATCCTAAACCCTAAACCCTAAAACTTCCCCTGGCTGGGGAGTTTCGTGCGTCAGTGCCTCTTTTGGAATCCCGAACCTGTGCGCCACGATGTTGATAGGGACCCTACTGTAGAACCCGAACCCCAAACCGAGAAACCTAAAACCCCAAAGCCCTAAACCCTAACACCTTAACCCTAAACCGCGAAGCCTACGCGCCGGTAAACCCGATGAGCCCTCAGCGGCAAACCTTAAATCCTAATTTAAAGAACCACTTGTTTGCAGGTCAAGCGATTTGCCCGTACAACAACACGGATCCGACCCGTGAGGTGTAGGGGCGGGCTGGTATTTTATACGGTCTGATAAGGGCTTGATACCGGCTTCGTGTAGTTCATTGTTTTGGTGGAGGCTTCAGCCAGAAGGCTTAGTGTTCAGGGCTTCAGGTTTATGGTTCGGAGCATCTTCAAATCTTAAGCTTCAAGTTTTGTGGCTGTGGATTGTGGTCGAAGTGGTATGCTGAGATCACCGTGGCACGGCACCCAGGCGTTTAGGGTGTAGGCCCTCAGGCTTGCAGGTTCAGGGTCTTGTTTTGCTGATGCATCTGCACTACTCAGGGGTACTGAGAAATAATTTTGAAAATCTTTGGTTGTTATAATCCCTAAGAAACAGCTAAAATTATAATTTTTGCTAGGGGTCTAAGTTCAGTCTAGACTATCCGCACAAAAGGCCAGGCTGGAGCATTCGTGATCATGAATGTGGGGCCGTAATGGTTAGAATAGGGTTTTGCGCTCCATATAGTACAACTATAGCAAGGAGCCCTACGGAAGAATCTTGGTAATTATTTAGGCTTCTACTTAGACTGCAAGTGAAATGTGAACTGTCTGTGATGGGGAGTTAGCACTCACGCATCGGCCCAAAATTGTTTGAAGGAGCTTGTTACAAACATAACCCTAAAACCCTAAAGCCCTAAACCCTAAACCCGGATTTGCAACGTCTCAAGCTTTCAAGCGCCAACTGAGGGCTTTCACGGGGATGTAAGGAAGACCCTAAACTCTAAACCATGCCTTCGCCGACCTTTCTGCTTCAGACTCTGCGGGTGGAAAAGAGGGGTTCAAACAAAAAGAAAAACATGCGAAGGCATGGGGTTCGGAATGCTTCTTGAAGCTCGAATCCCGAGCCCTAAACCCTAAACACCATAGAAGCTTAGTGCATGAACGGAGGCTATACCTCTGGGCTTGAGGAACCTAGACCCACCATGCAGTAAGCCCTAAACCCCGAAAGCACCCTAAACCCTGAACCAAAAACCCAAGCCTAAACCCTTAAGCCTTAAATCGAATCTGGGAGGTCCAGTGGCTCTTCCCTCCCGCCTGCTACTGCCCTGACACGTGCAATGCAGCATTCTCAGCAACGTTAGGGTTCTGCGGTTGCTGTTTCTTCAGGGGTTTAGGGTTCTGGGGTTAGAGGTTTGGGTTTTTTCAGGTGTTTAGCATAAGGGGTGTAGGGCCAAGCAGTATGAGCTCTGGGGCACAGGCACCAGCCAGAGGTTTGCAAGTATTGCTTCCAGCATCCCGCTTTATTCAGCTTGCGCCCGCCGATGGCGCGCTTCGCCGCACCTTTCCCCCCGCCTAAAGTTCAACTGATGCTTTGCTTGGCTAAAGCCGTCCGGCTGTCCTTAGATTGTTTTGAGCCGTGATGCTGATGCATGCCAAGCTGAAGCTCCGAGCTGTTTCAAAGCCCTCAGCTCGGCACTCGGAGCCCCATTCTTTATAATTATTCTACTGTATACTATCCTATAATATATTGTACTATACTGTTTGCTGTAGCAAAGTCTACTGGATTATACTGTGTACTATACTATCATATACTGTACTATACTATTGGCTATAGTAGAGTCCACTATATTATACTAAATGCTGGGAGAGGTCCTGGCGCCCACCTAGCCGGATTTAAGCGGCTGGCGCCCCGAGCCGAAAGCTTCAAAAATACATCCGCTGAAAAAACCCACCCGCTTTAGTGTAGGGATTAATGTAGGAACCTGATTAAGAAACCTTTGGCCTATAACCCCAAAATAGTAGGGTTCATATGAGGAATCCTAATAAAGGCCCAAGGTTTTTTAATCAGGTTCCTACATCAGGGTTTAGGGGAAGCCCTACAATCTCAGACCGAGCCGGACCGCAAACCTTAAACTTCTGAACCCCCAGCCTGAAACCCAAAACCCGAAACCCCGCTAAACCCTAAATGGGTCGTCACCGTACCCTAAACCCTAAACCCTAAACCCCTAAACCCTAAACCCTAAACCCAAATAATCCACCCTGCAAGCCTTTCCCGTAGATTTTTGTCACTCTCAGAACCCAGGGTGCCCAGGTTTTGGAGCGAGGCATCTTAGGGTTTAGGGTTTAGGGTTTAGGGCTGGTTCCAGGGCAGCCTGACTCAGAAACATGGTCACAGCTTCAGCCTGAGTTCCAAACAACCCAAGCTCAAGCTTATAAAAGCGCCAAGCCCGCCTTAAGTTTGTAAGAGCTGTCGTTCCTGCCGAGGAGGAGTACGGCTACAGAAAGATCGTGGAAGATCCTAGCAGGGGGGCTCAGATCGCAGAGGCTTGGATTGGGCCAGCTGCGAAGGTGGAACCGCAAAAGGACCGACACTCCCAAATCACATGCAAAAGATATGCAAAACCAATGTGAGACGTTCTAACCAGCACAAGCAAAGAAGTACTATTTTCTGCGACACTCTCTCTGCTTCGGCTGGGCATCTGTGAGGCGAATTGGGCCTGTGACTTTTTCATCTTTCTTGTGTTTGCTTTTTATCCTCTTGCAGCTTTGTTTTCTTTTCGTTGCGTCTGTCTTGGCTGGCATGTCCACGTTGGCCACCCCAAACACTAAATCCAGAACTCCGTTTCCAAACCTTGGCGCCGAAGTCGGCTCAACTCCAAAACATGCCTCAACTATTGCCGCAAGAGCCTACTTTATGCCTTGCCTGGGGAGAGTGCTTTCAACTGCTAAGTTCATGGGGCTTTTATATCGGTTGACCGGGGTTTTGTAGAGACTAGCTCATCCAGTACATGCATAAAGAACTTCACAAGTCCTGGTAATGGTAGAACCTAACGAAACCAGGCCCTAAACGCGAAAAGCTTAAACCTTCAACTTCTGCGCCCAAACCCCAAGCCCTAAACCCTACACCCTAAAACCCTAAACCCTAAGCCCTAAACCCCAAACCCTAAACCCTGCACCCTGAAACCCTAAACCGCTGAGCTAAGGCATCTACTTCCGGCGACTTGGTGAGGGCCGAGAGCTCTTCCACTTGGGTTCCGCGGACCGGGTCAGTCGGGTCTTGTTGGTGTTCGGCTTCGATTCGGATGGCTTTGGGACATTTTATATTTTTCCTTGTTGGGCTTAAGAGGATCTTATTTACTAATATTTTTCAAAAGCTTTAAAAGCCCCACCTAGGTAAGGATTTCGGGTTTAGGGTTGTTAGGGTTACCCCTACTATGATTATTATTCTTGTTTTTAGCATATTTGGCAATTATTATCGTTGCTGCTGCTACTACTACTACTACTACTACTGCTACTGCTACTACTGCTACTACTACCACCACCACCACCGCCACCACCACCACCACCACCACCACCACCACAACCACCAGACAGATGAACTCCCAAATTGAACATGTGGATGCGTTGCCGTTGTGCCGATAGTTTATTTGGGATCCTTGGAGCCCTAAGCCCTAGACCCTAAACCCCCAAGTACAAACCTCTGATTCAAGAATCCGCTGTCAAACCCCTTATAAAATCCTGTAGCATTTTGGGTTTAGGGTTTAGGGGCAATCCCCTAAGTACTGTCTCCATGGTATGTGGTATTGGCTTGTCTTCGTGTCTCAGTGCCAGTGATTGGGTTTTAGCGTGCGCTCACCTACGGAGGGAAACCAGAGAATCTTGGAAAACAGCAAACCCTCTCGTGCTGAGCTGGGGCTCTGTATGGGGATGATTTAGGGATCTTAAGGGAAATCATCATATGATTCCTTCGAAAATCTCTAACTTGGGGGGTGCGCTCGTATGCGGTTTCAGAGCGATTGTGGCATGCAGACGCCAGGGCCAGGAAACTTCAAGCGATTGCCACCGTAAGTGGTCTTCTTGCCCAGCATGCTACGATCAATCAAGGAGAGTCCTATGCCATTGTGAGTATCATGCCGTCTTTGTAGATTGAAGAAGACCGAATGCCAGGCAAGTCCTCTGCCGCCGCAGCTCCAACTAAACCAAGCCGCACCGAAAGTTTTGTTTAGCGGTAGTTTGGGTGTCGGGTGTCGGGTTAGTCACCTCGTAGGGATGAATTTGAGGCAAGGTTTACAAGCAGCCGAAAAAAACGCGTTGCGCGAGGACCGCGCAGGGCCCTTCGTCTGCGCGACTGGCTGGTGACTGTGAAGAGAAAGTAGGTTTACTTGGACTTCGGGTTAACCCAATTCCGAATCCCGTTTGGGTAGATTTTAAGGTTTACGCTTCAGGGCCTGGGGCTGTAATGGGCAATCCAATCGGGTATAACTGGGGCATCTAATGTAGGAACCTGATTAAGAAACCCTGGGCCTATAACCCCAAAATAGTAGGATTCATATAAGGAACCCTAATAAAGGCCCAAGGTTTCTTAATCAGGTTCCTACATTAGGGGTGTAGAATTTGGGAATCAGAAACTAGGTAGGGCTTTGGGACATTTTGTATTTTCCCTTATTGGGCTTAAGAGGATCTTACTTACTAATATTTTTCAAAAGCTTTAAAAGCACCACCTAGGAAAGGACTTGGGGACTGAAGGTTGAGGCTTTAGGGGTTTTGGCACCCCGTTGCGGGCTGGTTTAGGGTTTAGGGTTTAGGCTGTTTGTGGTCAGATCTTCTCAAACTCTGACCGTCTCTCCTTGGGACCACCTTTTACTTTGCCGATTTATCCTGATTGCAAGTTCGTTTGGATGTTGCAGCCAAGCTTCGGGTGTCTGGGCATGCGACAGGACATTGACAGATCCTTGTTATTACCGGGCTGGGGAACCGCTCTTCACAAATTGACTTCCAGCTTGCTCGATTTAGTCTTTATGCGATAGTACCGATACGTGCTCGAACTTAGGACTCCGGGAATAAACCCTAAACCCTAAACCCTAGGCCGTAGCCCCGCGGATCTTCCCAGGCTCGGCGAAGCCCGGCTGGACTGCTTGCACCCAGACCGCGCTTTATGTGGGAGTGTCTGAAAATAGGGGTTTTCCTTATTTTGGGGTCCTTTAAGGGTTCCTTAAAGGGATCTATAAGGGTTCTATAAAGGGTTTAGGGTTTAGAGTTAGAGTTTCCGGGTACCTTATTTAGGGGTCCTTATAATAAGGATCCTACTATTTAGGGTTATATATGTGGGTCCCCTATTTTCGGAAACTCCCATGATCAACTACTTAATTGGGCTTGGGGTTACTACTTCAATGGTTTTGAGGTGTATGCCCGAGAGTTAAGCGGTCTTATAACTTCACAGTTTTTGATCTGAGGGTTTTTTCGAGGTCTGGGCCCTGAATTTACGCTAGTCAATGAGACGTTTTTGAGCTAGATTTGGGGCCGAGTGCTTGGGGTTCTTCAAGCGAGAGGAGATGAAGGTTTGGAGTTGGAGTTTAGGCAAACTTGGAGGTCGAAAGATAGACGGTCTCCGGGTCTCGAGGACGTATAATTTCCGGGTATGGGTGTGCAGGTTGAAAGTTTGAAGGCCTTAAGCCGTAAGCTTCGAGGTTTGATATCTTCGGTTGGTTTCGTTCATATGTCGAAGTCGTGGCGTTGGCTTGCGCAGTCGGAGCTAGTGGGGCTTGCTGTGCAGGGTTCAGGCTTAGAGTAACATGCGGGCCTGAGGAATTATATGCCAATACTATCTGTTAGTGTTCCCAAACGCAATAAGGATGGTCTAGATCGTAAGGGTACCTGCTCCAAACCCTATTCAAAACATTCGTGGGTTATCGTGCGAGCGGGCTATTTGGACCCCCTCAGGTAGCCTTAGCAAAGGCCTTATGGTTTTGCAAGAAGGGCACTTTGAAGCTAGGGGTATGCAGGGTTTCGGACCTATGCGCTTCGGAGGGGCTGTGCACACTTTTGGCCTCTTCATGCTCGATTGGTATTTGGAAGGCACCTTACCAGGGCTCTCATTCATGCACCCTGCTCTTGCATTCTGCAGCGTCGAGCGTTTCTTAGTGATGCCTAGTTTCCCACGAATCCACGGCCACCCTAGACCCTAAACCCTAAACTTCAATTAACGAAAGCCTCACGAAACACTCCTGGAATTCCAGGGTCGATGGCAAGTGCATGGAAGATGTCACTCTGACGGGATGCCACGAAATCAGAGGTTGTGGGTGCCTCAGTGAAGGGATTCCGTCAGACCGTCGTCGTCGTTGTTGTTGCTGCTTGTCATATTCATCTTTTGTATGTCCTGATTCGGATGTTCGGGTTTTCGGCTGGGTTTCGGTTTCAGAAGCTCGGGGGCTTCAGGGGTTTCATGTTGCCCCCTAAGATTTGCAGAAGGCCTCCATTGTAAATCCTACGCCCCAAACAGAAAAGCCGAGAATTTTCTGAACTCAGGTCCAGACCTTTTCAAGCTAAGCCCTAAGCTTCAAGGAAGCCCTATACCACGAACCCAACTACCAAAACCCGACATAAGCTTTAACGAAATCCCCGAAACCCTAGAACCATGCAGTCCCTGTGGGTCCTGCACGTTCGGGTTTAGGGTTTAGGGTTCCGGGGAAAAGACTCCACGAAAAGAAGCCTAAACGTGCAATGCCGGATCCCCAAACCCTAAACCCTAAACCTAAACCCTAAACCCTAACTCTTTGGAGCCCACAAGGCTCTAAATGGGAAGCTTGTGACCCCTTGCTCTCCGGTACAACCCTTACATACCACAGGTCAGCCCACCTCAATAATTAGAATAACCCTAAACCCTAAACCCAAAATGTGGGGGCCTTAATAATTAGAATAGGGTCTTGGGGGCTCCTTATTATACTTATAGTATAATATACCCCTCAAACCCTAGTCTAGATTATAAAGGCTCCTATATTAAAGCCTATTCTTGTAGTAGAATCTACCTCCATACCCTAGTCTAATTATCCAGGCCCCTATACTAAACACCCTTGCAAGGCGTTGCGCCGATGCTCTCTCGCGAAGTGCCCGTTGAGTTGAGCTTCAACGACAGCGACATCGCAGAGGACCGTGCTCCTTTTGGGGACTTCGGGTTTAGGCGTTCGGGGATGGGGATAAGAGAGTCTCCGAAAATTCGGGGGTGCCTTATTTTGGGGTCCTTGAAGGGTTCCTTAAAGGGATCTATAAGGGTTCTATAAAGGGTTTAGGGTTTAGAGTCGTTAGAGTTTCCGAAAATTGGGGGGTACCTTATTTTGGGGTATATTATAATAAGGATCCTACTATTTATCGTACTATCTTAGGGCCCCCTGTTTTCGGAAACTCCCATAAGGATTTCGAGCAGAGGGCTGAGGGTGTAGTTTTAAGAAGGTTTAGGGTCAGAGTTTTGGGTTGGTTCAGGGCAGGTCAAGGAGGGTTCCCTACTCTTGTCTATTTTTTTTTGTGGTTTTGTTGTAGTCGAATTGCAGCAAGGAGCCCTTGGACCAGTATGTCTACTTATTCCGACTTTAGGGTTCCTGGGCTTCGGAGTACCATACTTTAATATGTTTTTCTTACAGGAGCCATTATGAAAAAAAACAGTATATACTTTTTTCTCCCTGGTTACTTAAAAGCCCAGGTTCAGGGTTTAGGGTTTAGGGTTTATCCATCGTGGGGTCGTGGGGTTGAAGGTTCCAAGTTTTCAGCAGGGTTTCGAATTGCGGAAGTTCCGAGGGCTTAGGGCCTAGTATTGCGCCCCGAACGAGGACCGTCCGACTCCGACGAGACCCAATAAGGATTTAGAGGGTAGGCTTAAGGGGGTTAGGGGTTGAGAGGTTTAGGCTTGAGGCTTTAGGGTTTAGGGACGTTCAAGGCTTCTACAAAGCTTAGGGAGCTCATTGTGGGTATCCCAAACCCCTAAACCTTAAATCCCTAAGCCCGAAAAACAAATTGAGCCCTCGAGCCCGGAGGTGCCAGGACTTTACGAGCTCGCGGTGGCGGCGGGCAGCGACCCACGGGCGGTCGTGCCCTGGGCCTCTTGGCAGTGTACACAGTTTAGGGGTTTGGGGTTTAGGGTTTGGGGGTTTAGGGGTTTAGGGTTGAGGGCTTTAGGGGTTAGAGTTTAGGGGTTTAGGGTTTAGGGGCTCAGGGTTTAGGGTTTAGGTGGGTGTTGGGTTTCTGAAGGGGTGCTTCGGTGATTTTACTGTGTTTAAGAAGGTCGTTGATGACCAGGGTTATCGAAAGCTGCAGAAGCTGTTTCAGGGTTATCGGAGGCGGGTCTCGCAAGGACAGGGCTATGGGGATTTTGGCTTGGGATTTAAAGTTTTAGCTTTCTTGGTACTTGTAGCGGTGTTTAGGTATTATGGGACTGAGGATGGGGCTTCAGGGTCAAGCCTAGACCCCGAAGCCCTAGCACCTAATTACTTTCCGCTGCAAAGCACGACAAGGGTGCGGATGAACGTGGAGTGAAATAGTAAAGTAGTAAAATAGTAAAACAGTAAAACAGTAGAATGGCAGGGCCGACATGGGCGACATCTAAGAGTGGCTGCCCGCGATGCAAAAACTTTTTTGCATCTCGGGCGGCCAACCCCGCATGTCGGCCCACCTTTTTGCATGTCGGCCGAACGCATGAAAGCAAGAGTGGTTTTTGCATCTCGGACCACCTTTTTGCATCTCCGACAGCCAACCCTGCATGTCGGCCAACCAGTTCCCCCCGTACTATGCATATCTTGGGTGCAGATCTATCAGCAAGAATGGAAAGATCATTTGGATACTGTCCAACTGTCCGGTAAGCAGGAACGCAATGCACGACAACTACCGCACATCAGAGCATTGCCAGAACATGCCGGCCCTTGGAAAGAACGTCACGGGGTTTGGAGCAAGACTTGGTTCCCGGCTTATGCCAACTCCGCCAATAAGAAACTTTTAGAGGGCAAGGGCTCGGAGGCGAAATGGCTCAGAAAGAGGTCGGCTGCGGTCCAAGAAGCGGCCGATGCGCTGGCCGCTGGCTACGCCAAACGTGAGCTGCTGCAGAGTCTGGAAAAGGAGGCGAATCGGTAACGTCAGCTTGCAAAGGTACGCAAAGCGGAAGCTTTTTTGGATGGGTATTTGCTGCCATCAGAAGTGACTGACAAGCTGGCGGCCGACGTCAAAGAAAGACTCAAGAACAATGCCGCCAATGATCTGCCTTTGGTTAGTAGGGAATGGAAGAATGGTAGTAATAGTAGTTATAATTCTACCCCATTCCTCCATTCCCTACTAACCAAAGGTAAGATGATCCCTCTGAAAGGCGCCTCCAGCCCCCTGGGAATAGAAGTGAGAACCACACTCTGAATCTTGAACCAACACCTGAGGTTGAAATCCTATACCTTAAACCCTTTTTACACCATGAGCCCTGAATCCCGAAGGCAGACGCAGACAGCTCCAGGAATACCAAGCACTGACACACACCTTCGCAGCGTAGGAAGCTTGCAGTTACTAGCAATCTCGCTGGTGTTCCTTCACAATCACGTTAACACCCTAAACCCTCAAGAAATCAGGGATAGTAACCCTTATAGCACCCTTGCAGTGTATCTGGGGTCTTAGGCAACCGCGGGCTAAACATCTCGAGATACCGAGGGAGAGCGACCCATAAGCAACAATGGCTGGCTCAGTACACGTATCGGTACCTCTGTCAGTTTTGCCCCTCTTCGGCAGAGTACGTCACTCTTCTATCAAGGTTCCTCGGGCGATGGATTCCGTGCCAGATCATTGCAGGCTCCCTTTCGGCGTGGGGTTGGCTTCAGGGTATTGGGTTGGGGTTTAGGTTTTTGGGTTTTATTTTGTGGATCTCTGTGCGTGAAAGTGTCGTTTGTTGGTTTCCGGGTGGGGGGCGGCTTGCTTTGGGTACACTACTTGGGTTGTTCGGGTTTTCACGACATGGAGAGTGATGCTGCTGCTTGAATTGAACTGGACTGGACGGTCAGACCAACCGGGCGGTTTGAAGTGCACGAAGGCGCAACTGCTGGCTGTACATAAATATGACTCCGGAGATTGAGTTGTTTTTGCGCAATTAGAATAGTCTTTTCATGTGCAAAGTATGTGAAAATGTGGTCGCTGTCGTCGAAGACGGTTCCCTAAAGCACAACCGTGAACCCTGAAGCATAACCCTAATCCACAAACTCTATAGAGCCCGAGACCTTGCCGGCCTGGCTTGCCAAAGGTACCATGTCGGCGATTGCGAGCGCTTGGGGCAGAACCAGAGCTGCGAGGTGGATGAGCTTTCGCCACGAGCGCTTCAGAGCTTTTGATTTTATGGTGTTTTTGGACGGCTTTTATGGTCTCATTTGGCCTTACACGGGATTTGACACGGCTATCATAGCATTTTTGCAGGGTCCGTCTCAGGTCTTTCTGGCGTATCTGTCACAGGTTTGTGGGGATTTTACAGGGTTTCAAGGTTTCAGATGTTGGGGGTTGGGGTTTACGGGCATTGAGAACTCAGGATTTAGAACCCAAGCCCAGCAATGAGTCGGCACCGGCGGTTTTCGGATCTACAGGTAAAGACCCTAGTGGCCCCCAAAGCACCGTGTTTTTGTCCGGCCTAACCATTGCAGACCCTGAGCACTTGGTAGGCCAGTATCAGGGCCTGAGTAGTTTGTTATGGGGCTCAGGTTTTTTGGTGTTATAAGGGTTTTTATTGCAACAAGGGTGTAGGAATACAGGCCATGTGTACTTACATTGTATCCACTTTTGTTTATGAAGGCCCCTGCATGAGAGACTTAACACCTCGAGCTTGACCCTCTGGGCAACAGATCCGAACTCCGTTGGCAAATTACTAGGAAACCCTAAACCCCTGAAACCCCTCAACCCTAAGCCTTAAACCCTAAACCCCTACAATCTCTACACCCTTAGCCCTAAGCCCTAAACCCCTAAACCCCAAGCCCTAAACCCTAAACCCCCTACAACCTCCACACCCTTAGCCCTAAGCCCTAAACCCTGAATTGGCGCCCTAAGACCCACAGACTTCGCAGAGTCGCAGAGGGCCCTGAGGCCTTCAAAACCTGGGCTTTGGAGTACCATACTTTAACACTTTTTTTCTTAAAGGAACCATTATGAAAAACAGTATATACTTTTTTCTTAAAGGAACCATTATGAAAAAAAGTATATACTTTTTTCTTTTAGGAACCATTATGAAAAAAGTAAATATTTTTCTTTAAGGAACCATTATGAAAAAATGTAGATACTTTTTTCTCCCTGGTTACTTAAAGCCCAGTAACACTGAAGCCCTGGAGGGTCGAAAAAGCCTGAAAGTCTTTATGCCCCAAACCAAGACTCGAAGCCCGGAGACTCTATAACTTGGAGGCTCATGGGTAGTTATAGGTGGGGCTATACGTCCCCCTAATATCGGTTATAAGTATAGTTACCCTACTTATTAACTCATGAACCTCCAAGAAGCACAACTTAAAACCAGAGAGAAAGTCGTAAGTCCCCCGCCATGAAAGCCGCATGCAACCCGTGTGGTTGCTACCCGAGAGCCCGAATGTGGCAGGTTTCCTGCCGGCCGTGGGGTCCCCAGCAAATTGTGATCTTTAGTCGGGCTTTTGGGGGTGTTACTGTTGATGGACAAAATCCTGCATTACCCATTATAAGGAATATACCATAATTCCCAGAGTTTAGGGTCCGTGGGGTCATGCAGGATTTTGTACATCAACAGTATGTGGTTGGAGGGTTTGGCGCTTCGCGGATTTTTAGGGGGTGTAGGGTTGTTAAGTTGGCTGGTGAAATTCTGAAAGGCCCAACCGTTAACCACGGAGGCAGACCGGGCGCGGATGGTGGAACAGAAGATTGTCCATGGGCCACGGGCAGATACAGGCTTGGAAGGAACTTCGGGTTTAAGGTTCAGGGTTTTGAGGTGTAGGGATTTAGGATTTAGGGTTGAGGGTTTAGGGTTTAGGATTTAGGCTTTAGGGTTTAGGGTTTTGAGGTTTAGGGTTTTAGGAATCCGGGGAGGCGTCGTCGGCTCCCAGTGCCAGGAGCTGCTCGCAGCGAGTGTGGTGCGAAGAACGCGGCGTTCCGTCGTGATTCCTCGTGCGCAAGACTCCCTGGACTTTCAGACCTTTGAGATACGGACAGTAGAGGCCGCTGAAACCCCAAACACCCCCAAAAAGGAGGCCTTGGAGCATCTTGGGATTCAGGGCTTACCTAGACCAGAGCCCTTATAGAACACTTATAGACCCCTTATTATTATAGAACCCTTATAGAACCTTTATAGAACCCCTTAGAGAACCCTTACAGAACTCTCATAGAACCCCTTGTACTCTGAGGCCGATGCGCCCGCAAACCACGCGGGGTTTCTGCCCGGCACGGAACATCGAAGAGCTGGGCACTCATCTGGTTCCGGGTTTAGGGTTTAGGCGTTTAGGGTTTAGGTTTTTCGGTTTAGGGTTCAGGGTTTGGGGTGTAGGGTTTAGGTCAGGGTTTAGGGTTTTGGCTTTTGGGGTGGAGTTTGGTACAGGGTCTAGGGTTGTAGTGGTTTTGCTCTGTGTCAGATAGGTTAAGTTTTGCACTCCTAAATCTTTTCCGGCTGTAAGATTTAGTGTTTGGAACTTTGCAGGTGGGGCTTCAGGACTTCTGCTTCAGGGATGGAGAAGTTGGGATTTCTAGGCTCAGCAGGACCTGAATAAAACCCCGTTAGTTCCCACAGCACAGTCTGACCTCTACACTCTAAAACCGCTCGTAGACGGTTGAATGTCATAACAATCGCAATCATCGTCATACCCATAGCCAAAGACTTTTCAGCAACAAGATGACAGCGGTCACAGAAATGCAATAGTGATGACGGCACCAATGGCGCCGAGAATCAGGACAGTCTTGATGTTCGTGCAGATGGCAATAGCACCCAAGGGATGAATCCACTTTCGCGCATGTTCAAGTTCGCTTTGATGATAGAAACGATGGCAACAACGATGGGCATGGTCTTCATGATGAGTGCAATGATCAAGCATCCAACAAGCAAATACATCGTCGAAGCAGCCTGCAGGCAGCGCAGAGTGGAATTTCAGAAGCCGCATTGCGCCGTCGCCTCAGGGGTTTGTGAGCCTGTTCCAGTGTTTAGGGCTTACCCACCTTGAAACCATCATACACCAATACGTGCTACTTAGCAGTCCCGTTTGAAGCGTCATTGGCAGTACCCGATAATTAACGGGTATTTCCCGGATTCCATGTTAGCGGCAGGAATGAAGGACGGAGGGTTTCTAGGTTGAAATTTGCGGTTTTGGGTTATTATCGGGCTTAGAAACTCTTGGCAGAAGTTTAGGGTCTAGGAGTCAGAAGGTATTTGTTCATAAGTTCGTTAGTGCACGGCTTTGCTCCATGAGATTTCTTCAATAGCTTGCAGGATTCGTAGGACGACGCCCCATGTATCTTTTTGCCCTGGTCTGGGAAGTCTGCGGATGTTGCAGGACTTTTTGCAAGGTTTTGGAACGGGGTACTGTGCAGGATCTGTTGCTGCTTCAAATTTGGCATGGGCCTAGACTCTCGAAGTATCTCCAGCCTCCAGCACCTAAATAGCCAATACGAAGGTGCCCCGTTGTAGCTACCGAATTGCCTGACTAAGTGCTTTACCATTCACAGTCCGCAGAGTCACGGCCATAGCCGCAACCCGTGGACTGTTGACCGCCATGTGTCGACAGTATCCATAGCAATGTTGACAGTAAGCGCCACCAGCAATAGGACACTCATGAGCATGAAGCGTGTGCACCCTTGCAGCCCAGGCCCAAAATGTTTGCACTCCAGTTGGCAACATGCTACACTTCGTTCCAGGTCTTGGGCGACTGCATCGACCCCTCCCCCCTGCCCGAGGGCATGGAAAAGCCAGGGACTCGAATTTGACCAGTGAGAGAAAAGGTTCTCTTGTGCTTGGCATGTTCCATGTATATGTGACGATGTACTGCCAATACCGATTCGATCTTGACTGCGGTCATTAAACCCTAAACCCTAAACTCTGAGGGGTAAGTTTCGCTTTCCACGATGTGGATTCTGCTAACCCAACAGGCAAGGCGGAAACAGGCAAGGCGGAAAAAAGGCGTTCAAAAAAAAAACCCTAAACCCTAAACCCTAAACCCTAATCCCTAAACCCTAACCCGCCAACCCAGAATGCAGCGGCCGACAGTCAGGGGCAATGATCTTGCCTTACGGCTTGGGAAACCCCGAGTTGAGTTTTAGGGGTCTCGGATTGTTGGCGTACAATGATGTACACTTGGATTTTTGGGTTTTTGCTTAGGGATGTTGGGTGTAGGCTTGGAGCCGAGGGTGTAGGTGTTGGGGCGTAGGTCCTGCGGGTGGTATAAGCTCGATATTTGAGCTTTCCTTCTGGGGTCTGGGGTTGGAGCCGCAGCGTTTAGAATTCGATTCCAGGTTACCTTAAACCCTAAACCCGAACCCCGAAGCCCCAAAAACCGAAGTCCGAAACCCTAAACGTGGAAAACCCGAAACCCTAAACCCGAAACCCTAAACCCGAAACCCTAAAACCTAGAGTGTGCAGACAGGGACTGCAGCAGACGGAGGGGTGTGGAGGAAGCGCTTAGGGTTTAGGCTCCAACGCTCCAAAGCTTCAAAGCAGTTGGTAGAGCATTGTTGGGTCTAGGTTCAGAAGGTTCGGGGTTTCGGGCAGCACCAACGTGTAAAACAGTCAAAGGCATCTGACCACCTACCGTGTCCAATCCTCAACCCTAAACCCTACGGTTGATGGACAAAATCCTGCATGACCCTAAGGACCCTAAACTATGGGAATTATGGTATATTCCTTATTATGGGTCATGCAGGATTTTGTCCATCAACCGTATCTCAACACCCACTTTGAATCCTGGAACCCCACCACCGAACGAAGCTGGCATCCTCAAGGACCCACTTGGGGTACCGATGTGCTCTCGGATACGCGGGAGAGCAGCTCTGAACAATCTGCCTTTCATAGTTTTTTGGGCTCCGGTCGGACCTTAATCTTTGATATTAGGGCCGGTATGAAGGCCTACGATAAAAAGGTACATAGGTTCCAGTAGGGCCTGGTACGGTGGGGTGATTCACGTTCTAATTTTTTACAATCAAAGCCCTATTTGTACGGCACAGTAAAGTTCTAACAGGTTAAGTATATCGACTTATTGTGCTCAATATAGAGCCCTAATTATACGTAAGTTCGGGGACTGCTGAAATCGACACTTAGTAAAGTTCTGGCAGCTTAAGTAGGGTTTGGGGCCTGTAGTGTCGAGGCACGAGTCTGTCGCTTCGGGATTTTATGGTTCAAGGTTATTCTAAATCCCTAACCCTAACCCCTCAACGCGAATCTGATCTGTTTCTTCTTGCAATATCTTGCTTTGCACCTTTAGCCAGGCGGCTGCCGTTTTCGTCATTTAAGGCGCATGCTCCTCCTAGCGAGCCCCAAGCCCTTTATGATGTTTGCAGTAGGGAAATGGGTGAGTTATGATGTAACTACAACCTTTGTGCTTTTTTCGGGTTATAATATGAGACTCCCTACCACCCTCCCCAAATATTCCCGAGATCATGGAGTGTTACCTTGTGAACTCTCAAACCTTGAGCCCGAAACCTTCAACCACAAAGCCCGAACCCTAAACCCTAAACCCTAAACCGTGACTAGGTTTCTGCGTCCGCATCTGTTGATGTGGGCGAAGACCCACCAACGAAGACTGAACTTCCGACAGTAAATGAACCCTGGTTTCGAATACTGGCTTCTTGTTAAAGGGTTTAAACCGAAAATTCGGTTTAATTTAAGTTGCCATAGTAGGGAAAGCAGGTCATTTACTATAGATCCTTATTATGGTAATTTAAATAAAAAAGAACCCTAAACCCAAGCTGCAGCCGAGGATCACCCAACGCTGCGAGGCAGCCTCGTTGGAGGAGGGATGCGGTGCCTGGGCGGTTCCTCAAGGTGCGCCGAGAGCTGAGGGTTTTGGTATCCTATCTTGTGCAGGGTTGATATGCGACGGTATAGTAGAAGTATATGTACCGTGTAGTATAGTAGAGTATAGTATAGCAGAAGTGTAGTACCGTATAGTAACCCAATGGTATACCAATATCAGTATATTTTGTTATTGTTATGAGCACAGGAAGCGAGCAAGCTCAAACACCCCAAACCCTAAACCCTAAACCCTAAACTAAGGCGAGGCGCTTCAAGTGATGCAATCGCCGAGCCGCAGCGAAGCACACCCGGTGCGCAGCGGGCCCGGAGCAACGAGCGTAAGCGCGTAGGGCCTTGGGCGAAACGCAGCCCACGCGACCGGCTAGGGAGCTGCGCACGAGCCCGTATGCGATGTGCGCAATNCCCGGTGCGCAGCGGGCCCGGAGCAACGAGCGTAAGCGCGTAGGGCCTTGGGCGAAACGCAGCCCACGCGACCGGCTAGGGAGCTGCGCACGAGCCCGTATGCGATGTGCGCAATAAAACGATTACCCCAAACCCGAAACATCCCCCCCATCAAGGCAGAGCAACCTGCCCGGGGCCGTTTGGGCCTGTCCGAGGGGGCGACTTGGCCAATTTCCCGCAAAAGTGGTCACGTTGGGTGCCCTGCCCTGCCCTGCCCAGTCCATTGCAGTTGGCCCTGCCCGCACTGCCCATGCCCTGCCCTGCCCCCTGACCTTTGAAGGATGCGCGAACGGACACAACTGCTATCCCCCCCGTCCATCCCTGCCGGGAATCCTTGAAGGCCGAGGCAGCGGGTCTTCTTTGTGTTAGACTTCCGGCCAAAATTCGGTGTTTCTGCAATAGCCCTCGACAATGCACAGAGTCTCCAAAACGGCCCTGCCCAAGGCAAAGCCTTCACTCTACTTTTTAAAAAAACAGATGTTCGTGGAACGGCGCTCGCCCAGGAGCAGCAATGCAATTGCTTGTAACAGATCCGGCTGCTACACATGCTTTGCGCACTTTTAGACTGCAACACATTACTGCTATCTGCTTCTGGTATTGAAGATGATCTGTCTCAAGCTCTGTGCTGCGCGCCGTTCGCTGCTTTACTCCACTGACTGCTTACGCGGCTCGACTGTCATGGCTCGGCTACCCGCAATCTAGCATGGGCAGGTGTCAAGAAAACGTGCCTCTTTAGCGCAACACTGTGCGGTGGTGGTAGACTGTAACACATTAATACTATTTGCTTGTGGTATTGAAGATGATTTGTTTCAAACTCTGTGCTGCGTGCCGTTCGCTGCTTTACTCACTGACTGCTTAGGCGGCTCGATGTCATGGCTCGGCTACCCGCAATCTAGCATGGACAGGGTTGGCGTCAAGAAAACGTACCACTTTAGCGCAACGCTGTTCGGTGGTGGTTTTGGTCTACCGGGCTGGCCGCCCGCGATATGTACAAGCGAGCTGCCTCAACGAGCCGGTCCGGTCTCGTCCACCGGCTGAAAATGGCTGCCCTTCACAACGCCGCCAATCAAGAAGTCTTTGGCGTAGCTGACCCGGGTCAAGGCCGTGTAGGCGGCACCTGGAACACCCTCCGCGTCCAGGAACACCGTGACATGGTCCAACTCTGCCCCCTGGTACTTGAGGATGGTGTCCGCGTAACCGCCCTTCAGCGGATAGTAGGTCAAGCCATCGGCGTCCATGTCCGACCAAGGCCACACCATCACACGGTGTCCGGTCTCCGTGAGAACCTCCACGGCCTTGCTTCGCGGGTGGTAGGCGATGACCACGGCATCCATCCCGTTCACGAAGTCGATGTCCTTCCGGACGTTGCGCGTGAAACATACCTTCGCGCCTTTGAAGATCGGCAAGTCCGCCGGCTTCCGGAGGCTTGCCTCCACAAGGTTGCCGACTTGGTCGTAGTTCTCTGGGTTGCTTTCAACGTCGGCCTTCACGGTGACCAAAGCAGCGTGCCTCGGGAACAGTGCTTTGAGGGCCATCTCGTTGACAGTAAAGGCGCCTTTCCTTGTGCAGGTCAAGACCACGGTCTTTGGGTGTGTCTTGAACAGGCTTTGGAGGCCTTGCCGGGTCGGCTTGCCCGGTGGCGTCCAGGCCTTGTGCTGCTGGAGCCACTTGAGCGTCTTTTTTGACGGGCGGCTTGTCCTCAACTCTTGGAGAACGTTGTTGAACTTCGGGTCCTTGCAGCGGTATACCTGATGCAGCTTCTTTCGGTAGGTCGCTGTTCGCCACCGGGGGCTTGCCGGCCGCCGCCCGCCGGAGGTGCACCAGCTACAGCGTCTAGAAAAAATTGTTTGTGCTGCTCCGGCACCCTCTCGTTCATGGCCTTCTGACGCGCGGCAAGCGTGAGGCGCCGCAGGTGAGGCAGCAGCTTCTTTCTACCACTCTCTAAACGACACGCTTCTGCCAAAGCAGCTTTATCGCACCACACGCACTGATTGCTCCCTTGCCGAGCCTTTGCCACACCGCCGACAATGCTTTCCTGGAAGCAGCATGGTTCGCCCGCAAGTCCCACACACCTGTCGCTCCGGGCAGCAAGGGTTTGAAAAGCCGCTTGGTAGTCTTGGGGAACGCGTCTGAGCGCGCGGACCTGCTGCTCGGCTGTCATCTGCTTGAAGGCCTTCACGACATTGTGCCGCCCTTGCGTGGTGTCCCTGCAGGCTGCGAGCATCCTCTCCGGGTTGCACCACATGCACTGGCTGTAGTTCCCGCCCACCTGCTTGGCGCCACCAGGTACCCCGAAGCTGCAGGCAACGCCGCTCGCACCAGCGCAGTGTTTCGGCATGGCTGGTCGAATTGCTGCTGTAGCACCAAGTAGCTGCGGCGGTAACACATGTGCAGATGTGAGCACTATCTCATAAATAACAACAGCTGACACAAACGGTGCAGACACGGTCACCCCCTGGTCGTTCCCTGCTCTGCAATACGTTGCACTTCAACGCCTTTTTCCACGCGATGCTCTGACGGTGCTTGTGGGCCGTGCCTGTGCGGATTCATGGCCTCACGCCCGTGCGGGCCGGTCTGTGGGGCTGGCGGCGCCGCCGCAGTCACCTGCTACTCAGCTCAGCCGCCTTTGCGCACAAGGGCAATGTCCTGGCAGACCGACGCCTGGGCCGTCCGGAGGTCGACGGCCTGCAGCGTCTTGTCGCCCTTGAGCACCTTGACGTTCCAGTTGGCGCGATCCTCCGTCAAGCCCTGGGCCCTGAACAATTCCGTTAATGCGTCCTCAACGGTTGCATCCAGCGGGACATCCACGCAGTCGACCGGGTCGCCCTCCTTGACGACGGCTGTGTGGCCGTGGTTCGTAGTGCTCCCGATGCGGTGAATCGTGACGCGAACCATGCCTTCGGGCACCTGGTCCTCGTCGTCTGCTGCGTCTGGCTTCTTCTCTGCCTTGGTGCTCTCCTCTGTGGTCTCGGCCAGCGCCCTGCGCGCGGCTAGCAGCTGCTTCAGCAGCGCTAGCACCTTCTCCTGCCTCGGCAACTTCTGGAGCTTCTTCAGCCCTGCGGCTGCTTCCTTCAGCCCGGCCTCTTCCAGCACCTCCTCAGGGATGTTGTCGAGCAGCGCGACGAGCGCGGAATGGCTGTGGCGCTTCTTCTTGTCCTTAATGTTCAGCAAGCCTGTCGCCACCTCTTCCGCCAGCTGCGCCGCCTCCTTGGCATCCCACTGGGTCAGCACCGCCGGCGCAGCCTCCTCCGCTCCGGAATTCTCTGCGCCGCCCGAGCTAATCTCTAGCGCTGGCTTGGCTGTCTCTGTGTTGGCCGGCTCGCGTGAAGCGCTCGGGGAACGGCTCGTCTTCTTGGACTTCTTCGGCTTGGGTTCCGAGGGCCGCTGTCGCTGCACTTGGTCTTCTTGTCTTTGCGCTGTTTCTTCTCCTTGGCGTCCTCGGCCTTCTTTGCCTTCTTGGCCTTCTTTTTCTTTCTGTCACTGGAGCTTTCCGTGGACGGCTTGCTCTTGGAGTCTGACTCGGAGGCCCCGGCACTGCCGGAACTCTCCTCCTTCGCGGCCTTCTTGTGAGTTGCTGGGCTCCTTCAGCCACTGTTTCAGCTCCTTCGGCTGGCTGCCGCTGCGGCGCCACTTCTTCGCAAACGCCGACGGCTTGCCCAGCAGAGCTTTCTGCTCCAAGCAATGCATGGCGAAGAGGTAAACTTTCGCGGAGCTCGCCGCGACGTCCACCAAGGCGGCTTGCAGCTCCGACCCTGCGGCCTCTAAGTACTTGACGTATCCGCGGACGGCCTTGCGGACCGTCACGGGAAGGGGTGCCTTCCTTGCCGAGGTTGAGATCCTTGGTTGCCTGCAAGAAAGCCTCGCCTTCGGGTTTCTTGAGGATGGCTGCCAAGCTATCCAAAGCCTTCTTCGCGGTTCCTTTGATGACCACCTTGGCACAGTGGTGTGTCGCTGCGGCCGCCAGGCTGCAAGCATCTCCGTATTCTTGTTGGTGGCCTTCTCCACAAGGTTCTCTGGGGACAGAACCTCAGCGACCGAGTCCTTCATGCCCAGCCAGAGCGCGTTTCCCTGTTCATCCGGGTACGCCGCAAGCGCGCTCTTGCCCAAGTAAGCGTACTTAGGGATGCCGAAGTTCTTGGTCTTCTTGCTGTCCTTCTCCTTCTTGGTTGTCCGGGGCTTCTTCGTAGTTCCCCGGCCCATGGCTTGGAGATCGGCTGCTTCCTGTCGTGTACCAGTACCCTGCTTGAACTGCACACTGCTAAAAGGCACAAGCGGTTCAATATTCACTGCGAATTCCAATGTCTTGAAGCACTTGCTGCCCACAAGAGGCACCCTGCACATGTGTTTCTGTGTCAATTGCAGTCAGCTCTTTCTCACACCTAGCGTCTCTCACGCATCTGCGGCGCAGAAACGCTTGGACTCCACCTAGTGCGGTTCTGGGCTTAGCCCGGTGCAATACTACGTAGTAGTACGACGACTAGGCGTACTCGAAACCAAGTGCAAACTTGCGTAAGTGCGGCGAGGCGGCGAAAAAGTGAAATGAGCCACGTTTCAGTGCCGCCAAGGGTCCTGGTCGTTGCGGCCCGGCAAATAGTGCGCGGCGGTCATCGAGAGCTTGTGAGACGCCCTCTGCCTTGGCTGCGAAAACATCGATTGTGATGTCAAGTTAATCTAGTGATTATTTTGTATATAAACCCAAACCCGGAAAAAGACAAAGGAAAAGCGTTACTAAAGCCACTACATCTAAAATAGATTTACTGTTCTTACAATTAAGGTTTTCAAAAACACGCAAAAACTACGCAAAGTACTTTGCGGTTTTTGCGCTGAAGCCGAGAATGCTGCCAGCTTCACTAAAACAACGATAAGCGGCAGACGTGAGAAAAATGCATGATTTCGCTCACGCAAAACCAATGCGGACGCGGAGTCGCACGGAAAAGCATGAATATCGTGCAAGCCGTGAAGAGCGTGAATCACGCAAAAATACCGTGCAAATCCGAATGTCTTGCTGGCGTGCGAGTGTTGCTTGCTCCAGAACGGATTTTCACGGAAAAGCCGTTTATCCAGCCAAAACGTCCCAAGAGGCGCATGAGCGCTGTTTTGGGCGTTATATTTCGGAAAGCAGCAACGTGCAAAATCTAAGTATTTCAGTGCAAAAAGCTATTGGGAAGAATTCAGCTCGCAGAGAAAACAGAGATGACAGGCAAATTTGCGAATTAAACGGCACACGAAAATACAAAATTTTCGAGAAATGGCGGTTTCGGTAGCCATGCAGCGTACCTGGCAGCAGCTTGCCCGCAAAACGCCGCCAGCGAGCACGCCAAGTACCGGCAAGTGGCGCCGGACACGGTGTAAAGAGCGTCCGGCGCCGGCGCCGGACAAAGTCCGACAGCGTCCGGCGCCATTTTTGGAGTGCGTCCGGCGCCGACGCCGGACAAAGTATGCCCCCCCAGGACCGTGTCCGGCGCCACTTTTTGGACCGCGTCCGGCGCCACTTTTTGGAGGCTTTTATAAGGCCCACACAAGAGGCCTCGACCGTGTCCGGCGCCACTTTTTGGAGTCTGTCCGGCGTCCTTTTTTGAGCGATTCGAGGGCTCCCAGATGAAGCTCCTGGCGCTCCTGGTCTGAGCCTCAAAGCTTGGATTCTAAACCTTGACTCTGTAAAAACCTGCAGCAGTCAAGTTAGCTTGGAGCGAAGCAGCCCAGCAGCTTTGACAGCTTGTGAAAGCTAAAGGCCGCACACTAGAGGCTTGCAGGCTCTGCGGGCTTGCTCGCGGGCGACAGACGCCTGGCAGCTTGCCAAGACTCGAAGATCTAAAGGTTTCTCTAAAGGCCTCCTGCTTGCAAAACTTGATATCAGACGGTTTGAGAAAGCTCTGCAGGCCAACCCATCGGTTCGTTGGCCCGTGCCGGTCTACGCCCTTCACGCCCCAACGAACCTCTACCTCCTCTCACCCCTCATACATACATACCGTACATATATGCACACAAGGCCTACATAGATACATTCATGTCTACATATATACATGTATAGACACAAATACACCCACACATATTTACAGACATGCAAGCACAAATGAATACCTGTGTATATACATTCTACGCATGCGTATTACGTCAACCCATCGGCACTGATGCACCCAATATGGTTAGAACCAAACGGTAGTAGATAGGAATGAACACGAGGGTTCCGCTCAGAATGGAACCCTAAACCCGAATAGGTCGAGGTTAGGGTGGCTGGGGTGGGAAAACGAGCTACGCATAGTGAGCGCAAATGGTGAGAGCCGGCGTTAAAGCAGTATCGGAAGCCGGCCCGTGAAGGATGCGCGAACGGACACAACGCACACCCTAAACCCTAAACCCTAAACCCTAAATCCTAAACCCTAAACCCTAAACCCTAAACCCTAAAAGGGTGGCTGACCCCTGATTCCCAGCGGCAGGTTGCAGGAAGATGCAGTCCTGCGGAGTCGCCTGGCAGAAGAATCTGGGTGACTCCATCAACTGCACAGGGGTTTAGGGTTTAGGGTTTTAGGGTTTAGGGTTTAGGGTTTTAGGGTTTAGGGTTTAGGGTTTAGGGTTTTAGGGTTTAGGGTTTAGGGTTTAGGGTTTAGGGTTTTAGGGTTTAGGGTTTAGGGTTTTAGGGTTTAGGGTTTAGGGTTTAGGGTTTTAGGGTTTAGGGTTTAGGGTTTAGGGTTTAGGGTTTTAGGGTTTAGGGTTTAGGGTTTAGGGTTTCAGCAGCTCTGACTTTAGCAATTTCTTGTCAAGCTATTTCTTGTCAAGCTATCTTCCAGAAAAAACCCCACCCGCCCATAGAATCCCCTCACATTAGGAATAACGGTTTTATTTATTNGGTTTTATTTATTTCAGCTTGACTTCAACAAACAATCTTTTACATACTATGAACAATTAATCTTATCCATTAGTTTAAAGAACGTACCAAACAACTGTTGAGATACTTATTGACGCTAACGCTTGACAGAACATAACATCGATTTCAGACAGAAACTACACAACAGACATCTGAGGCAGCATATCTCTCGGCCAGCACGGAAAGGAGCGTTCACAAGTCGAGGGGTAGAAATTCAAAGT
>BGNK01003303.1:43788-77949 GCA_003297005.1 Symbiodinium sp. clade A Y106 | reverse complement strand
TGAACAGTGTGTGTGAGCATGAGCTGTGCGACCCGATCGCCGTACAGGCCTTGATCCAGACTTGGCGCTGGCAGGAAAACCGGTAGTCTGTTGTTAGCAGAGTGTAGCCTGCTTTCATAAAGATAGAGACGGAAACTCAGCAAAGGATGCAGACTAAGAACAGCCTTCGAAACAGTTTGCTGAACCTGCAGGCCCAAACCACTAAAGTTCAAAAGCTGAAATGTGCGGGCAGGCTAGCAGTATGCTGGTGGGAAGATTCAACTGCCGAGTATTCCAGCCGCCGAAACCCACATCCACTCCCAACATTCAAACTTGGAGCCTTTGCACGGAAACCCAAGTCTGGCACGAAACTCCCACCATGGTGGCATGGCCCATGCTGCGTTCCTGGCGGCGGCCGCCCTCTTTCTCTGCCTTCTTCTGCTGGAGGCCGGGCTGGAGCTTGCCAGAGAACCAAGGAAAAGGCTGAGTGGAGAGAGCCACAGGAATCGGCGTTCCTGGCTGCACGTCGCAGCGAGGATCAAGAAGGGGATCGTGACTGCGGCGGGGACAGCCTCGCTCGCCTGTCGCATGAAGTATTTGCGTTGAGGAGCCAAAGCCTCGGGCTGGGCCACGGCGCGCTGCCGCGCAGGAGAGCTTCTTCGGCATTGAGGACTGGCGGGCTTGCTGAAATTTCCGCAGTGAAAGTGAAATCAGTGAAGGTACTTCAAATCTGACAGCAGCAATGTTTGGAAGTGGCGTTGAGCTTCGCAGTCTGACAGTCAGCGTTGTGTTTCGCTTCTTGCCCTTCTCGCCCTGTGTCTTAACCCGCAAGGGGTCACTTGCTGCAGCTACGAGTTACACACTAGTGGCAGTCCTTTTGGTGGTGGTGGTGCTGGTGGTGGTGGTGGTGGCGACAAAACCCGCATGCGAGCTTCGGCATGGCATGCCGACGGGTGAGGTGGGGGACCCTCTGACCAAACTGGCTCAATACGGCTCACCAACTTCTGCTCGCGATTCGCAGGGCACCCAGAAGACGCCGGAGGCAGATGCCGGACTTGCATCTGAGAACCACCTATGAACCACCTGCGCACGGTTCTGGGATCCAGGATGTGTGGTCCCAATGGGACGCCAGTCTGCCGGATGCAGAGACGCTTGAGACCCTGGATGACCTGCAGTTGTCGGAGGCGTGTACTCTGTGTTCTGATGCACACATTTTGCATCTCGCGACTCACAACGCGTGGTAGGCATGGAGAGGAGCTCTCCTCATGGAGGCCAGGGGAGCAGCAGTGGCATTGTAAGGGCGATTCGGACAGATTTCACACGCTGCGCTGCGGAGTCAGCCAAAAAAAGTATTGTAGAATTCTGGAAGTCCTCCGAAGGCGGTGCGCTGGGCTGCCCGGGGCGATGCATCTGGGCTTAACAGACACCACAACTGACGTAGCTTCGAAACTGCACAGGTGAGTTGAATGTCCTCAGAAAGCATGCATTGCGCATGAGCAGAATGCTGATTGCAACGATGGCAGGCGGAGTGGCTACAGCGGTGGGCCAGGGGGGCCCTGCGCCAGCCGACTGTCCTTGAGGGTGAGGACTGCAGTGACTACCGACTACAAGCTGGTGAGTTCAACTGTACTATTCAGCTTTCTTGGGACTCCGGCTCACTCGCACAAGAAGCATTGCCTTGCCAGGAGCCGCCAGTCACAAGACCTTCAGGTGCGATGCGTGGCATGCTGAATTGCGGTTCATAGCCACTGAGTGTGCAGTATACAGCCCTTTCAGATATCGTCCGCCTGGCACTCCAGTGCCTTGCAGAGCTGCTGGCAAGCTGCTGGAACGCAAGAAAGGTAAGCACAGGCATGACGTCGTGTGAAGAGCAGAAGACGGTGCCTCATAAGGAAGCCGAGAAGGCTTGCGCCGAAACGAGCTGCGAGCGCTGGTCTGGTTCTTCGAGTTCATGCCGCAAAGGCCGATGAGGCCAATGCCAGGCGCCGGCAAGGCCAGGGCCCCCGCGGCGGCCCGCGCCCGAAGCGAAGCTCTCGGAGTGCGCTTTCGCAACTCCTCCGCCTGAGGCCCCGGCCCCGGACCGCCAGCTCCAAGCCCTGCGCTCCAGCGTGGACGACGAGCTCCGCGCGATGCTTCCTGTCCTGTGTGTGGAAGATTCGCTTCTGCACTGGAGCAGCTTTGAAAAGCCCAGGGATCGGCACCCGTTCAAAACGGTCAAAGAAGGCGTTCCTGGAGGGGACCTGCCCATCTGCGTGGGAGATGTGCTGCAGCCTGGCAGCACCTACCGGGCGGGGGGGTGTAGAATGCCGTAGTGCTGTGGCTTGCCTCGAAGGACCCGCGTCCATGACTTCTGCGATGCTCTGGAGCTCGAGTGCCCCTGGCCACGAGACTTGGACAACCACTTGGACGTCCTTCTTTTCGTCACTCGGCACTTCTGGACTAAAGACTGCATATTTTATCTTTAGGAGTGCGAGGGGCATGTGTGGCTTTGGACCCAGGCCGAGTGTGTCCCAGTTTCTTCTAGGGCCCGCCACAATCGACACCCTCAGCTCCAAGCAAGGTGAACCTTCTCCAGGTGGTCGCCTCAGACCTTCAGCATGTGGCATCTGGATATGTTCACCATAGGACTTGGTACCAGGGCTCTGGCAACTTCCCATGAAAGCGTCTGGCCAAGAACTGAGGCTTTCGACTGCACCAGGAAGTGGAATCTTGGACCACCATCTCCGCATGTGATCAAGAAATATGAAACAGATCAAGCTGCTTTGGACATCCGACTGGGTTGAGGACCTACATGAAAGCGACTCTGAGTGTGTCAATGCAGCTTCAACATGCTGGCAGCGAGTGAAATAATCGGCAAACATTAACTGCATGTGCGACCCCAGCACCCACCTGCTTCGCAAGTCAAGGAAACCCTCGGTTCGAAGCCTCAGAGCTACCCGGGCACATCAGAGTGCACGGCAGCTCATCTTGCGGCTGCCCTTGGACCAGGACCTGTTGAAATCGTCTTTTCTGTGCCGCATGGGGTAACGGGTGATTGATTAGTGCCGCCAGCTTGTCAACATGTCTCTAACTTTTCTGATGCTGTGGAGCATTTGGGCTTGCTGTGCCCCGTCCCCCCTGGAGGACACGGTGACGCAGCAATTGAGGCCACTGAAAGCTTCGGTCGGTAGATTCCGAACCTGGAGACGAAATCTGAGACTGCAGAGTCAAACACAATACCTCCTCCTAATTAGGAGGTCTAGACGCAGAACATTCTGAAGGAAAAGAGGTTCCCCCGAAAACAGAGTCAAACATATGATGAAGACTTGAGTTTGCATCCGGCTGCGGTTGCTGCCCACTCACTCTTTTTTTCAAGCTGGTCGTGTTCACCTGCACGTCTTTCAAACAGAACCCTTTGGCCCGACTGTCCCAAGTCTTGCGCTTGCTGCTTGCCCCAGCTCTGCAGCTACCCGCACCTTGTTTGGCATCCCAGCAGGAAGATGGACCGTTCTGCCAGAGAGGACCGTGAGCGTGCGGTGGGTACGGCCCTAGAGCTGGCATGGGCTTCGGAAGACCCCGAGGTGGAGGACGGAGCACGAAACCCAACGCATGGCTCAAAAGCCAAAGCCACCCATACCAAGGAGCCCAGCTCGTTCTTGGAGCCACAAGAGGCTGAGCCTCAACTGTCCGGCAACGTCCCTGTGGAGGACAATGAGGACAAGGCCACAGGACAGTTTCGCAAAGTGCTGGTAACATCCGCGTTTGGGGCGAGATCTGGCGAACTGTCCCGGGAGGTAGATGAGGGCAGCAAGCTCAGCGACGTGCGCCAGCGACGCGATGCACGTGTGAAGTGGGAGGCTTGGCAACGAGTAGCCCTTGACTGCAGCCCTCGGAACCTTGAGCAACTGGATTTGTATTTCCCACAACAAGATGGCATCCACGCTCCAAGACACGCGGCCTGTCTTCGCCTCATACGTCCCCCTTCCAAGTGCACCTTTTTAAGTGGAGCTTTGTAGCCTTGATTCACAAACTGAAACAACAGCGCTCTCAAACCCTTCGCCATTTACATGTTCGTCAGTTGCACAGTTGCAGATGGGAGGCCAGCAGGTCGCATCTTTTGCCTTTCCTTCTTGCATTGAAATTGAGGATGTGGAGGAGGAGGAGGAAGAGGAAGCCCCTGCGCGAAACACTGGTCAGACAAATCGAGGCCGCCTATGGGCATCGAACCTTAGTAGTAGATTGCTCTTCCCGTTGGCAGCCGTGCGAAAGATTCGGGATGGGAAGGCTGGCGGCAGCTGCGCACAATTGCGAGCGATGGCGGACAACTGGGTCGGGCATCCATGTGCCCCAACAGAGAGGGGACAGTCGCAGTCGGCATCCGGTATGTTGAGGGCCTCTCAGCTCTCAGCTGAGAGGTACATGCACCACATCGCCGCTCCATGGAAGCAGAAGTTCATCCTCCAGGCCGCAGTCGGCCGCAGTCCGCAGTCGGCAGCAGTTTCAGCCGAGTCCTCCGCAATGGAGGTTGCCAAGACAGCTGGCCTCTCTGGCAGGCAACGATGGGTGGTCTCCGCGGTGTCCTACCTGTAGCCTGTAGCACTGTAGCCGCTACGTAGCCCAAGTGGCCAAGTGTGCCAGGTGTCTTTTTGGCAAGCCTGGCCGCATCCTCGTCGAAGGGTGCTTTGGCTGTCCTGGCCATCTTCAGTTGTCAGTGTGCAGTCAGTCAGTCCGCCAAGCCATCTTGCACCAGTCACAGTGGTAGTCGCGTAAACGAGCCCAGGCCATTCGAGAGTCTTGGCTAACACGACCACAAAAAACATGGATGTCCTCAGGCATCGCCGCTTTTTGATGTTTATGGTCATTGTCACAGCTGTCTGCAGGGTCGCATGAAGAGCGCCCAGTCTTTTAAAGCCAAGCTTGACATCTCAGGATCGTCGCGAAATACACGAGCCAGATTCAGCTGCATGGCAAGAAGCGTGCGCAGCACACGTCAGTTGTCCTGAAAGCGCTCGTCTGCCTGAGGTCCTGGCCATGGAAAACCTGCAACTTGCAGGGTCCCTGGCAGGCTAGGCTGGGCCCAAAGGCATGCGCCGATGAACCGCTCCACCTTTGTGCATCTCCTGTGAAGAGGTGGAGGGCCGCGCCTTCGATGACTTTGATCAGCTCGCCAGCAGTTCAGAGTTCAAGAGACCCTGCTGCAAGAAGCTTTGCGAAGCTGTCAACACTGCAGGGCCGCATCTGATGGGGCCTCTGTTTGGACAGCAAGCGTGTCTATGATGCATCGAAGTTTCCAAAGCACCCACTTCGTGTCTGAGGAAGGCCGTTGCCACTGCGGGACTGAGCCAGGAACTCCTCGGACTTCGTTCTGAGACTTGAGCGAAGGAAAAGTGTCTCTCAACATGGTCTGCTACGGTGAACTGCTGTCGCCTTTGGTCCGACTAAGCACGGGTTTTTGGAGCTTCTCTCTCCGCAATCGGATTCGGATTCCTGTTGAGCATTGTCCCTCGCTTGGCTGGAGGGCATATTCGGTTCGAAAGGTATGCGACGAAACTGAGGCAGCCACTGTGCCCTCCTGTGCCCTTGCTGTGACCGTGTCTCATCATTTTGTCTGAGTACCATGGTGTCAGGGTGCTTTGAGCGTTGTCCAGCCATTCTGCCATGCTGTGACATTGGATGTGTGATTTCGTCGAGTTAATGCTGGGCTTGCACACTACGTGTTCAAGGATTTGGTCGCCCCCATGATTGGATGCAGAGATGGGCAGCACAGCTGTCGGGTGAACGCACATAGTACACCATAGTTTCCATCGCTGAGGACCTAGGGTGCATAATGTAGCGGCTGCTATCTGCAGTCTTTCAGTCCATCTGGCTTTTGGACTTCATGCTGGCGAGGCGCACTATGCTTCGCCCTTTGCAACAACTTGTGGCACTGTGGCTCGGAGCCGAGTTTGTGGAAGATTGTGGAAGGCAGCAAAGCAGATGCTGAGAGCAGCCGTGGCAGACTTGGGACGCGGCCAAACCAGCCCTTCCAGTCACACCCGCGTTCTTTGACCTCGAACTGAGGGTGATGCAAGAAGCATAAGCAAAGCTGCCCAAAAAGATGACCTCAGAGTCGATCATACAGCCCACTCCTGAACTCAGTCACTGCATGCATGTCCTGTTGTTGTCGACTAGCTGCGCCGCTTGCGAAAGTGGATGCTTGCGCATAGAGGCACCATTTCCCGGGAAGACGAAGCAGCCGCACAATCAACCAAAATTCTTGGCAAGGGGGTCCTGTGTGTGTGTTCGCTGCAGACGACTGGAGACCTTTGTTGCTCACGGCAATACTGTTGATGGACGAACTCCTCAATCGCTTTTTTATGTCAGTCATCCTTTCCAAACCCTGAATCTTAAAATTGGCATCTTCACAACACTTACAAGGGGCATATGCGCGAATGGCCGAAATCCTGCATCACCAACCCGTTCGTGCAACGTTGAAAGTAGAGGGGCGCGGGGAGCTCGACTGCTGACAATGACATGCTTGTCGTGTTGGGGGTCTTGCAGGATTTTGTCCATCCGCCGTATCACTGAAGGCATGTGGAGTACTTCTGAAGAAAGGATCTCACGTGGAAGTAGAGTCAGTAAAGCATGTAATTATCCATGAGCTCTGTCGCGATAATGCTGTTATATCCTGGTCCTAGTGGCTGTTGAATCAGCACAGCATAAAAACTCTGTCGCAAGACACTGCATCCATGGGCTGTTTAACACAGAGTCGAAGAGCTGCCTTCCAGCATCCAGCTCTGAAGGTCGCGTTTGTGTCGGGTGTTCTTTTCACCTGCTCTGAACGCCCAGGTCCAAATCGCACAAGCCCCTGCGTTCCAGATTCAAGATGCGCCAGAAACACAGCCTGACTTGAATGATGCATTCATGTAGTTGCAGTTGTGGCAGAGTTTTTGAGCTTCCGCATGCTCCTGTCATTTGACACGTCCTGGACAGTCGGAAGAGCCCAGGCATTCGATTGTAGGGCCGAGTCCAGCATAGCGTAACAAGACCCTGCAAACCCAAAGGTTGGGCAGACAGCCTGTGAAGCAGGTCCCGCCGAAGCAGGCCTGACAGATGCTGCTGTAAGCACTGCTAATGCAAAGCTGCTCGCCATGCGCCGTCAGCCCTGGTTCGGCATGTAAGACATGTAAGAGTATCTGCCGGCAGCACCATGGACCACTCCTTGTGCGCTGCCAGGTACCTGGAGTTTGTTTCCGATGGTAGTCAGAAGATCAGCCAGTTCCTTCAATCGCCCTCTCTTATGGATCTTGGGACGAACCCTGGCCTAGCAGTCACGGGATGCTTCTGAGGGGTTCAGATGCGGTGTGCATATGTGTGCATGGCAGGGTGGCAGCCCGCCTCTTTCCAGCGCAGCTGTCCTCGTTTCGGAGGCCATCCACAAAGCTCCGCTGCAAGTCTGACATGGCGCCCAGCAGACGACTCTGCAGATGCTCGCTTGATGACACGCTGGCAGGACATGGCCATCCGCGTGTTCTCTGCGAAATCACGTGCGCTGCTTTCCACGCTGCCGCCTCCTCCGAATGCAAAGGCGTCCGCAGTTTTGGAAGAGTGCCGATAGTTTCTCAGATGATGGAGAATTCGGGTTGGGCGGTGTCCTTCCTTGTTTTGCTCACCTAGTAGTTGTTTCTAGCGTGTTCAAAGCTTCGGCCACAGGTCCAAGTGCTGGAGGTGTTCCTCTGTCCAGTGTTGGCCTCGGCAGGGAAATTGCGGTACCGTACTCTTAGCTGCAAGGAGCTAACTATTTTCGAGCTCATCTTGGCCCAATCCAAGGAGTGGCAGCTGCTTATCCTATGGCTCAGCTCGGAAGAGGCGCTTTTTCGGAATGACTTTCAAAGCTCTCTACAGAGAAAATCTAGACTTACAGTGTCTTCAGCGGAGAGGTGGCCATCTTCTACGTCCCTTCGGCACCCCTGGAGAAGAGCAAAGCCGAGGCCTCTGCAACTCTGGTGCTCGCATCCGGTCGGTCCTGCGTCTGGAGTGTTGACCTTCTGCAGTGCTGCACGATTCCTTAGCGGCCAGGGTCTGATTGCTCTTGAGCAGTGACGACCGCTGTAAGTAGAAATCGCTAGCTGCTCTTGTCGAACCTGCCGTTCGCATCTTGGTGGTACGTTACCCTCTCAACGCTTTCCTCCTCTCCTTATGCTGCAATTGATGCTTCGTGGAAGCTAGTTCGTCTCCTCGTTACGTTGTGACCGGAGTGATGTGTATTTCTGCCGCTGAGTTGTAATCTCACTCGTCGAGCAGCGTCTGTGGTTCCGCAGCATGGTGACAAATCCGGACTCCAATGCCGTGTAGTTGATGTGTCGTCCATCTGTGCATCCAGGAGCAGCCGATTCCACGGACGCAGGCTGCCACGCCACTGCTGCTGCGGCGCTTCAGCATTGTGGAGGCAACACGACTAGACAGCCTGGATCCCTCACACTTCTGGACTTGTTTTACTTTCCCGCGCGCCTAAGTGGCCTTGAAGTCAATGTGACAAGGTGCGGACGCAGATGATGGACAAGGATGCTGGAATCAAAGCTGTGCAGCTAGCAGCAGCTGGTACACTGGCCATGAAGACTGAAGAACGCCGACTTGCAGGACTTGTCCAAGGAGTCATTCCGCTGCGTTTCCCTCTACCATGGGCCGTTCCTCGGCCAAGCTTGGGGTGCACTTGCACACTTGGTAACCGGAGAAGAGTGCTCTGTGGCTATGCCCCAGCTTCATTCATCAGGCTTCCCAAGGGGGACACTCTGCTCCACACCGTGAAGGCCAGACATGCCCGCCCAACAGTAGGCTCCAGATGGTGTGAGCCTTGCAATGCTTCGTACTGCCCATACCCAGACTTCTTCACCCTCTTGTTCTGTGCGGAGTCTCAGTCTCTGCGGAGCTGCGCTGACCTGGCCCTTCGTAATCTCGCGCCCGACGCAGTCCTTTCGATTAGCCATTCCTGTCTGGTGCACGGACCATTGTCTCACCTTGCGTCGCAGTTTCGCAGGTGGCCCAGCAGGTTCTTGAGGAGGATTCGTCTCCGGCCTCGCCGCGAAGGCTTGGCTCCAGTTTTCCTTTCGCCCGACTTTTAGGGAGGGCTCCCAGAGGATTGCAATCCAGTACCGTTGTGTGCGCAAGCTCCACTGGTCCTGGAGGCAAATACCCAAACAGACACCGCCGACAGGGTTTGTGACTCAGGCGGTCGCCGTTCAGAAGGTGTCTGTTTGAGGTTTCATCCGCTGCGAAGCATCGGCTCAAGATGGCTCTGTCGTGCCCGGGCTTTTCTGTGCAGCATCTTGGGGTCGCAGCCTGAGGTCTTCTCTTCTCTTCTCTTCTCTTCTCTTGGCGTTTACAAGGGCATTCTTTGCGCGAGCTCAGTTCCTGGCTATATGACATGAAGGTTTAATGTTGAAAAAATCAGGCGCAGGCGCCGCCAGTGCTTCCGGCACGGCGACAAAGATGGCAAGGAGCTGACGCTCATTGCAGGCACCTGCCGCGAGCTGACCCGAGCTGACCGGCGGAACGCTCCCGACGCTTGCAGGCGCCAGCCCAGTGCTGCAGCGGCCCTCTGTGGCAGTGCAGCGGCGAGCGTCGCTGCACGGTGCCGCCGCCGGGCTGAGGGCGACAGCGAGGCCGCAGAATATTGGGAATGTCGAAAAGACTCAGCTCAAGGCCCATTCTCCTGTGTCGAAGCTGGCACTTAAGCACAAGCTACGCATCCTCTTTCTTCATGACACGGTTTGGTCGTTTGAATGTGGACTCGGCCTCGGGGAAAAATCGCGGCAATTGTGACGGGTTTAATCTGCTCAATTAAGCTTTCGAGGCGAGCAGCACGTCGGAGGAGGACAAATCACTGGGTGCGCGGTTCAAGCGCTGGTGGCAAAAGATCCTTGGCTGGTGGATCGCTGGTGTCTGGGCGTTTCTCTCTTCCGGCTTCCCATCAGTCACAGCCAGAGACTGGCGGCAAACCTGTGCCTCGAAATCAGGAATGCCAAGATGGACTCCAAGTCTCTGCGGAAGATGGGGCTCATGTGCCTTTGCGAACCTTCAGATTTTCCTGTCCGAATCCGCAGTGAAGATGCAAGCTCTTGGGACACTGCAGTCACGAGAGAGATGATGGCAAGGTGCCTGCTGTCGTATGGCTTCGTCTCGAACGTGAATGCCTTGCTTCTGCACCTGGGCAGAAGTGGGCATGCGCCGACGGCTGACCTTCTTCTTCGGGGACGTCGTTTAGGGAAGGGGCGACCGCACAAAGTAAGCAGTCCTTGTGAAACGTGACCATGCATACCGTGCGGGCCATTTGGCTTAACACTCAAAAACATTCTGTTGCTTTCCATGTTTGTGCGTGTTTTGGCAGCTTTTTGAGGGGTTTGCAGAGAGTTTGCAGGGGTATTTATCCAGCTTCTGCTCTGGAATCAGCTTTTCAAGCTTATCTTGCTTGCACTGAATTTGTGTTGCAGCTTTCTTGTACGTCTCGTTTGCAAAGCAACACTTTGCAGGCATCTCTGTGACAATTGTCATCTGAACCCTAGGATTTGGGAATTTGGGATCGATCGTGTATCTCTACCCATTCAGTTGATGATTCTAAATTTCTATACTCGTCATGTAGCAGCTTTGGGCTTCGGCACATGTCTAGCTTTTACACTCTTGGTTCTGTTTCGTCCTTTCGCTGCTTCTTTGAGGATTCTTTTGGCCACCTATCGCTCGATCGTGGCGACGGGCGCCAGCCCGCTGGCCAGCCCGGTGCACGACCCCAGCTGCAGAAACGAGGTAGACACGGAAAGCATTTCCACAGGCCAGTATGTCACTTCTTGATCTGTTGCTCCTCATACTGAATTATGCGCACTTCCATGTATACGACCATCTCGAACAGAGCCCTAGCAGAAGTCATAAGGCCCTGGCTTCTAGTAAGTACCGTTGGGCCAAGCACATGGCTGCGTTTGGGCTTAGGTGGCCCTGAAACAGTTCGGCATTACATGGGCCGGACTCTACGCTCCTTGGCCGTCAGCCGGGCTAGTCCGAGAGATGAAGTTTCTGCATTACACGATCAGTCAGAGCTCGGACTTCACCTTCGTGGCAGTACTCGTTGATTCTTCATTTCTGTGTGGTCTTCCTTGCTGGGACTAGTTGCAGATCTTGTCGTGTTTTTCCGATTCGGCATGCCGTTGAACCTGTGATGGATGACAGCAAAGGTGATAAGCAACATAGTTCGGCCAGTTCGAATCAGCATCGCCCTGGCTATTTCGAAGCCGTTTGACAACATGGTCAATTGGCTTCAGGACTGTGTTATGCACGGTGTCTTCAGGCTGCGAAAAGCAGGTGCATGTTTGTCTCTGTCTTCTCTTTGAGAGTGCATGGTGCTCATGCAGTGGCCCACGGGTCGGCTTGAGCCATGTGCCGGCGGTTGGGTCTTGAAAGATTAGGATTTGCCGGGATGCGACACACATCGTACCGTTCGAATGCTACATCCAAAATGGCAGCGCGAAGAGAAGCTCTCGACAAATCCAGGGTGCAATTCAACACCAAACCTGCAGGAGAAGCTCAGCTGCAAGCGCTGGATGGCTGTCGGACTTGTTGTCTTGCTGCTGAACGTCCCTTGGCTCTGAAGTTGCGCCTGAAATGCCGAGCGCACTTCATGCCCACGGCTTCTGGAATGGAGAGTCTAAGCGGGTGACATCCATAGACTGCTAAGACAAGAAGAAGATCCATCTGGTCGTAGTGGGTGCCATTTCCGTGTGAGACGGGAGCTTGCCCGAGGTTGTCCTCACGATCGCCTTCCTCTGGGGTGGCCTGGTGCAGATAGGCTTTGGAGGATCACATGCAGAGTCTAGACTACTAGACTTTACTAGACTCTAGACAGAGCACCTGCATTTACACTCCCTGAGACGTCTCGGGCTGCGTCGTGTTCTTCGTTCTAAGCAGGACTTCTGGTGTTTGGGCGGCGTGTTACAGTAGACCTTAGCCACAAGAACTGTCCGCCTAGGTGGCATGCTTTTCGTGTCATCAATGCATCTTGCCTGCAAGTGCAGCGGTGCTTCAGGAGAATTATCACATCAGACCTTTCTGCAGGGATTGGCTGAACTTAAGGGTGGGAGTCTGGCAATTTCTTTCTTTTGTGCGTGCCATGCCAAGCCGTTCAGTCTGGCATCTGAGAACCGGCGTCAAAGTGGATCCTTCGCAGTTTGGCACGCTGGTGAAAGCCGGGAAGGCTGCTCATGCAAAGCATTAGGACCTAAGATTGTAGGAGTGGCAGTAGACGGCACGTTTGCTCCAGAGGCTGCCACGGCTGTGAGGTTGAGTATCGTAATGCGGATAATGGTCTGACACTTTGCAGCCACCCCGGGAGAATTTCTAGTCCATGTCTGACACCGCCGTCCAAAGCAGGAGCTCCGAACACGGGCCTGGGGGCAGCTAGTGCTGTTGTTAGAAACGATCCCCTTTTATGAAGCCACCGCGCACCCGGCCGCAGACGAGGTTTCGGTTTCAATCGCCTTGGCCTGGAGAGAAAAAAGATGTCCATCCTGTGAGCTCAAGGATGTGGTTAAGGCCCTTGGCTGTCTGCTTTGTGCCTTCTCAGCCTAGGCGGGACTGGTACCTGCTAGTGGGTACACAGATGGGCACTCTGCAGGCGCGGTGCAATTGTTCCACTCTGCACGGTTCCTGGCACATGGCCTAATGACGAATAATTCTGGCAGGCCTTCAAGATTGCGGACCTCTTGATGCAGTTGCCCGTGTGGGGTAGGTGGCTCCGGATGTGGCTTGTCTGTACGCACTTAAGAGTCCAGTGTCGACCAGGCTTGCACCACACCTGCCGAAGAAGGAGCACACGCGGCGAAGTCAGGCACTAAGTTGTGACACTGCTGACTTTGGGCGGTCATGCGCCCCGAGACGAATTTTCTCATGATGTCTGTCGCAGTTGTGCGTGTTCAGCATGTTAACATCTACACAAGCTGTAAAGTATCTGCGAGACATGCATGGACCCTAAATGTTTCAGTGCAGCAGGGAATGTTGATCACAAGCTTGAAGACAGAACACGTGAAAGGGCATTCCGATTTTCCATGGAAACTCCTACGTGTCTGAGTTCTTGCCCGTCTAGGTCCCGCACGTGCCAAGACCATGCGGGCGTCAGTCCTCAAGGGGGCAGTAAAGGAGGCTGATGGACGCCTCGCAGAAATCGAAAAGGACTGCGGCTTGCGCTTTCCAATCATAGAACAAGCGATTAGTGATGCGCGGAAGAGAGCCATGCAGTCTGCAAGAAGTTTCCGGAGCAGCGATGAGCAGTGGAGATCGCGCTGCCAGGAGCATGAGGCTGCCATGGAGGCCTCCAGGGCCGGTGCCCTAATCGGCTCTTGTGCAGACAAGGCGAAACGGCTTCTTGCCTTTCATTTTTCTGATGTTCAGACGCCGGGGCAGCGGCCCTTTCCACCCAGTGGACCACAGCTGAAACTCTACAGCCGCTGGAGGCCGGTCTCAGGGCGCTGTGAAGAGAGGTTGGTTGGATGATGCTTGTTGCGGAGGCGACACGACTATGCCATCGACTTCGTGAAATCCATGGCCGACCTGATTCTGACCATCGACGCGAAGAACGGCTTGAAGGTTTGTCAGGCGGCCTGGAACCGGCCAGTTTTGTTTGCGCTTGCCTCGTTTTTCAGCTGCAGCAGGCTGAAGACAGCCGAATACTTTTTCGCTTGCGCCGGGCGCCTGTGGTCCCATCTTGCAGAGCCGAGCAGAAACACTCTTGCACCGATATCAGCTTCAGCACGTGGTTCTGTTGCAACGCCTCTTCGCAGCTTCATGCCTGCCCAGTTCTTCCGGAATTTTCGTGCTTGACCCCTTACATCGTGCTCGTGGAGCCAGCGCCGGAGGCCTCGGGAGAGGTTTCGACCTGGGGCCCCACACTCGCAGTTGAGAACCTGAGAGGACCATCGAAGCGCAGAAGGCGACGCCCAAGCCCAAGTCGAGAGCGACGCGGAGGTGCTTCAGGGGACGTTGCGTGAAATTTGAAAATCATCGGAATGCTGGCTACTTGTACTCTCCGTGCAAAACCGCGGTCGAAACTCACCATAGCGGCATAGCGATATTCGGAGTGGTACTAGTGGTCCAGTGTTGGCTCGCATGCCACGAATCAGGTGCCGCGAATCAGCATTAGCAAAGGGCAGGCAGCAATCTAGCAGTGCCAGACCCGAGAGAAGCACACATAGTGGCAGTAGTAAAGCAGCGAGGCATCCAAAAAGCAGCTTTGAGGACTCGTCCTTCCTATTCCTTGATGCAAAACAACTCCTTGTGCCCTCCGTCCCGAAAGTCTCGAGCCTTAAGGGCCCTGGCTCCAGGTGCCACCTCCGACTCCGCAGCTGCTGGGGGTGACCTTGGGCAACTCCCGCGGATCCTTGGAGATGGCCCGGGAGCTTGAAAGCGGGCTATGATGGGTTGTAAGTCATGAAGATAAAGATATTCTTTATTGCCGCTACCCAAACCATGCCCCCAGTCCACTGTTATCGTGAATAGCAATGGCTTGCGCCATGTGAGGGACGGAGAATTGGGTTCCCCGCATGGGCGCTCCTCCCGTCGCAGCCCGAAGCCAACTGCCACAGGAAAGCCTTGTATGCCGTGTCGTAATCCCGTCGTGATGTCTTCGGGTTTCCAAAAAACCCTTCCGACAGGTTGAGCTTCCGTGGACGTCGCCAGATGTCGAGGTGCATCGTTCCTGTCCACATGTATCTGTCGATCTACCCGTCACTCGAACTACGTATCGGTATATCTATCGATCTCAGTATATCTGTTGTGTATGCGTATTATCCGTTGCATGTGCATGTAAGCTCACATTAACAGTCCTGGCCCACGAATTCAGCGCAAGTTCATGGCTTCCTGCATTTGTTTGAGCGAATGCATGCACTCCGGAAGCATTCGGAGGTGCCTCGATGAGCGTTAGCTGGCAAAACAGAAGCTGCTGAGCGAACTGCGCTGCGTGTCCTATTTGCAGGTGTTTTCGTCGCAGGCGTCTCACGGAGGGCCCGTCCTTCAGGCCCGCAAGATTCAGGAATAAGTTTTGCAGCATGCAAGTGTTGCGAGCAGTTCCAAACCGAACGGAAGCCCAGATCGCCGCCTGAACTTGGCACGTCTGCTGCCCGGATGCTTGAAGGTCGACTATTTGCTACCGATCGAGATCTTTGTCTCTGTCGGTCCAGAGCTGAGGTCACAGCTTCTAGACTACACTTTTCCTTCGTGCAGAGTCAGACATCTCACGTCAGTCTGCCAGCATGTGCAGGAATCAGCGGGATGTGGGGCCTTGCCTCAAGAGTTTCTTGGTGCACCTCTCTAGGTGAGGACGACACGGTGCGGTTCTGGTCTTCGGCTCTCCAGCTTCTCCGCGAGGTGGCTGTGCAGTGCGCTTCTCGCAGCGGAACGTGCGCGGCATCCGTCGAAGTTAGCGATCTTCAGCTGCGCAGGTCTTCTTCCCACAGCCTTGCTCCACTGTGGCTTTCCTTCGGCTGCCACGAACTCACAGCTAGTTTGCTCTGCCGTTCAAGCCATACGCACTGTAGTCATCGCAAATCCCGCGCGAGGGTCGGCCCGTTTTCACCTCAGGCCAGACATGGACACCAGCGCTGGCCACGGGGATGTCCTTGTCGGTTTTGCCGCGCACGTGGAGCGTGTGCCAGGGGGTTCAAAGTGGCAAATTCAAGCCCCGCAGAGCATGAGCTCTTCCTTGCAGGTTCCGATGGAGGTATGGGCACGTGGTGTCAAGCACGAGAAGCTGGGAGGCTGGTTCCATGAGTTTGATAGCAAGCATGTACCTGCGCGAAGCGGGAAAGAGCAAGGTACGCTACCGCTCGACAGCACCATGCGCAGCTCTCAAGGCGCACGGTGCAAGCCGAGACTGTGGGAGTCGGGCAAGCCCGCTTTTTGTTGTCTCTAAGACATCTAAGACACTTGGCACGATTGCCAGGGTCCAAAGCCACTGGCAGCAGCGCATTCACCAAGAGCAGCACGCAGGCCGCCACAAGGGCCCCACTCATAAAGTGGATGAGGGCTCCATGGCTCCACGAGCCACTGGCAGGAAATGGATGAGCTGCTCCTGCAAGAGCTCTACAGGTCCTAGGCTCAGCGAAGCCTGAGCCAGGGCCATGGCTGAGCATGTCACCACTTAGGTTCAGCCCCGAAGATGAGGCTCTCCGAGACTCTCTGTTTTCTCTTTTAATGCCGATGTCACCAGTGCCGAAAACCAGGATGTGCTGGGGGGAGAGCGGCCTCCCAGCAGCGAAATTGTCAAGCTGGTGGACGAGGTGGGGACAAGGGAAACTTTGGGACTTCAAGTGGGCGAGCCGCAGCGTGCTCATTTCTGCATTCTCACTTGCTTCAGGAGCTGCCGAAGAGAAGGAGGCCCATGCCTGCATGCGCCTGTGTGCGAGATCTCTTTCTTTTCCCACGCTGTCGAAGCGAGGAGCCGAACCGTAATGGACTTCCGCGGATTCCTGGCAGCAGTTGACTTCGGTAACATTTTCGCAGCTTCTCACAGCCTCCCGTCTGATCGGATCTTGAAGCCCTTGGTGGGCCTTGGTCGAAGCCGCCACCATGCGCCGAAGATGAAGTCGGTCTGCTCCCTTTTTTAACTTGTACTCCGGAGAACGAGCCTTGCATCGCCCAGGTGCCCCGGTCGTGCCGCTGGGCGTACTCGGCGGCCTCGCAGCAGACATGGTGGGGGTGGAGGAGCTCTGCATGAGCCCTCTGCTCGATGCCCTGTAGAGCGAGAAGATGTTCAGGAGCGCTTGTCGCATCGACCAGAAGCCTTAGAGCACGTGCCGCACGAGCACAGCCAGGCCATGGGGTTCTGGATCAGGGCCGGTAGAAACTCCCGACGCCAAATCCGCCGACGGATGTTTACGCTAAGGTCTGTTATGATCCGTTCTGTTCCCCATGTCTAGCAGCATATCCAACCGAAACAGCGAGGCTTGCAACTTGCGACGAACAAGATCAACATTTACTTGTCTTTTGAGGAGGACGTGTCGGCTCCTAATGCAGCCATACGATAAGCTGTTCATGCATCAGGTAGTACATGTCTTCGACACTTGGATCGCACAACCAGCTATGCGTTTCGTTAGTTGATGGGACTCGTGCAGGCCAGCGATATGACATGCAGCTGAAACCCTCTGACGCAGTGTCCCCATCCTCAAGCCAAGTAGTTGGGCAGGTCCTGGATCAAGGAGATTTGCGTGCCATCACTCGCTACCATGCAGGCCGGAGTAGCTTCAGAGCAAGCAGCCTGCACTCTGAAATCGCTGCAGGCTATTACGATTGGACAGTGAACCCCAGTGCGATGGTGGATGCCCCACGTGGATGCGCTATCCGGGGCGTCTCTGCCTCAGCAAGGTAGATTGTGTCGATTACGGGTGTGAAATGCTGCATGCAAGTAGAAGCAACAGCCAGCCATGACAATAGCCGAACCATCTACAACTGCCGATGGTGGCATTTCCGTGCCACGCTGGTAGTATGGACCAGATCTGACTTGGTTTCGAGGTCACTGGAGATGGCAACGTGGCCATTGTCACGTCCGTCGGCATAGGTCGATGGCTTTCGAGAGACGTCTACAAGGCAACCGTCCAAAGCTCCGAAGGTCATCTTCGGGGAGAAGGCCATGCTTTCCAGCCGGCACCGCAGGTCAGGCTCCAAGGGTCTCGTCTCCGTTTTCTGGGATGCTTGGACTCTGCTGCTTTCACCATCAGGAAGCTCCCTCAGAGGAGCTGTTTGCCCAGACATCGCGGGAAGAGGCGTGGCTTTGGAGGGGCCAAGCCTGGGATTGCTTACGCTGACGGCTGCAACAGGTACGGGTGGATAGGCTAGGGTTGAGGTTTGCTAGAGCAGAGCACTGCGGATTCGGACATATTCGGACATCCAAGGCCTTCGCGAATAGATCTGTCCTTCGTCGAAGCATGGCGGCTCCCACAGCTGATGCTGCTTCGCTTTGAGGAACCCGAGGCTGGCGAGCTGCTGGACGAAGCGCCGCTAGCCTTGCCAGGCCTGGTCCACTGGTATCAGAAAGCGTTGGAGGCCTGAGAGTCTTTAGGCAGTGCAGGCCCAAGCTCTCCACGGCCTCAGACGGGCGCCTCGGTGGCCACCAGTGTTGCCGCAACGTCAAGGCATCCTGCATGTGCTTTGTGTTTCCTGCAAAATTCGGTCATCACATCATGACAGAACCGTTTCACGAGATAGAGCAAGGCTTCAATCAGCTTGCATCACTGAAAAAACAAGCTACGAAAGAAACCGCTCCCCCTTCCTCTCCCCTCCTACTTGCAGCAGTTCCTGCTCCCATCGGGTGAGCCTCGGGGAGGCGACCCGACTCGCGTGAGCCTCGGCTGGAGCCCCGGTTGGCTCTGGGGCCGTGTTTGCAGAGCTGAACCATCACACCGTAGACGGTAGATAATGAGTTCACAGATGAAACTCGTAGGTCCTGTCGTCAAGCGCAGGTTGGAGTCACGGACCTCTGCCAGAACTGGCGAGGCTCAGGCGAGAGGCCGGACGGCCGGGCCGCTGGTGACAAATCTGAGCCGAAAGCTTCGGGTAGCCGATATGTTGGATGCCAGTGTTTGCCAGGCGCATTGGAGGAGTGCATCGAAGAAACGGATGACGAGGGCATGGTGAAAGACGAGGATGGATATGTTTCATGGCAGAGTGTTCTGTACTGCACCACTGCCTGCTCGGTTCAAGAGCCTACAGTACTAAGCATATGGGTTGCTACTTGCGGCAAGCGAAACAGCGTGTTGCCTTCAAGATCCCACGTTGCTGGTCTGCGTTGCTCAACAGGAAGAGGAAGAAGACACCTGGAGGTGCATGAGGGGGCAGGGGTTGTTGCGCTCAAGCAGGCAAGAGTGGTGCACTTTGTTCGTGTGTTCAAGCGACTCTTCTCGCTTGTTTGCAGTGTTTCAGTAGATTCTGTGCGTCTGGTTGGAGCAGAACTGGAGGTGGAGGGAGAGCTGCTGCTGCTCCCTCCTACAACAACAACTACTACCACTACTAGTACTCCTGCTGCTGCTGCTGCTGTTGGTACTCCTGCTTCTGCTGCTACTGCCGCTGCTACTGCTACTCTCTTTGCGAGTATGCATGATTTGAAGTCACGGTTCCCTGTGTAGTACCCGGTGCTGTTGTAAGCGTGCCCTCGTTTTATCCGTGTCGGCATGTGTCGGCTTTCCGCAGATCGATGACCCTCGACTGCCAGGAATCTGCACATCGCCCGCGGTGTCCCTCACCGCACCGACATGCCCAAGCCGCAAACGCAGAACATCGCAGCTTGGGCCTGGTGAGAGACGGCACGAGAACCCATCGCATTTCTGACGGTCTGACGCTATGTATTTGCCTCTCAGTGTTTTAGTTGTGCAGCCTAGGCCAACACAGACGCAGATGCAGCTTGGAAGCGATTTGCTCCTGAACGGTTCGCGTTTGGCCGAGACGCAGAGTTGTCTGCATCACTCTGGAGCTTTGTGCATTTTGTGAAGCCAGGGACATGTAGGTCTGACAACCCCAACACTGAATCCGAAACGTTGCGCAAACAAGGCTGCCAAAATGCTCCGAGAGCACGGGAAGCTCATCGACGCTCCAGAGGTATCCGTGAATTCGATGCATCTCAAAATTCAAGCGAGAGGATCGGATCCATAGATGGTATGTGTCGAGGGCGTTTGTCAAAAAGCTGTTCTACAGACATAGCGAAGAGGAATCTTGAGTGTTTGCTCATGTTTGCTCCGTGCCACGTTGCACGGGCACGTGCATGCCAGGGCTTGGAGACGAACTTCTTGAGCCGTGCCTTGGCAATGTGTTGCCTGCGGCGGCCTGTTGTGGCTTCTCTTTTCCTCGGCCCGTCTAGGGTGGAGGGAGTTGGTACTCGCATGGGTTGTTGGCCTTTCCGCGAGTTGTCGTGAGGCGTCCCATGTCGCACGTCAGCGCAGCCGAGGCCTCACCAACAAAAAGACGGAGTGGATTTACTGTGGCATCGCACCTTGGCCTTGGAGTGGAACCCTGGAAGGGACAGCTCTGGGCTCTGGCACCTCCGAAGCCTTGCAAGCCTAGGACAACGAGCAAGTGGCTCGCCGCACTGCTCGCAAGGCGCCTCGCGACAAGCGCTTTGTGACAGGTGATCCCATGGAGTGTGCTACACGTTGTATTTTCCTGTCTTGCAGGTGGTGCGCCAGACGATCGATGAGGGCGAGGAAGAGCCGGATGGGGATGAAGACTTCCGTTGGACAACTTTCAAGTTTTCGGGATTTTCTGATGAGCGCAACCATGCGCAACCTAGATGCTTGTCCACTCAAAAACTTTACTTTCTGTTTCTTCCTGGGGTTTGGTGGGCCAACCACCGACCACTGGCAGCTAAATGTTCGCTTTCTCCATCTCCTGCGCCCAAAATGGAGCTTTGAAATTCCGAGAAGCAGTGATCAGAGTTCTTCTGGCTGCACAGCTGGCGTGGGAGCAATTCCAGCAGTATGTTTGGCACACGGTGCTTTGTCCAAAGGAATGCCTGGTGGTGCTTCACAAGAACATGTTTCATAGTTGGCATCGCTTTGAGACATCACAAACTTGGCATCATTGCAGCAGGCAACGTGACTACGGGAGATCGCTTCCTCCACTTGCAAGTGCCGTTCGCGTTGCTTCAGTTCGTTTTTCGTCGTTAGCGACGTCTCCCCGGCGTCGGCAATCATGAAGGCCACAGGTCCAACTGTCCAACAAACGGTAGTGGGCAGGGTCAAAACCACAGAAGGCGCTGGATATCCAGAAGATTGTCCATCTGACTCCAGGATTCCTCGAGATTGTATCGATCGCTTGGTGTTTGGGCTTCTGCCTCAAGCCCCCAACTAAAAAGATGTTCGCGAACTTGGAATGCCCCATCAGCCTGAAAGACAAAGCCTCGAATCTCCTCTCCAGGGCCTCAAACTTTGGACGGCAACGGGACGGTTGAGAACTGGGCACAGACCGCCACCGCAGCAGGCGCTGCCCAAATGTGCCTAGGCCTGAAAAGAGAGATCTCAGTAAGACACTGTCGACCAGGCTCCAAGAGAGTTCTCGGGATTTGGGGTGGTCAGCGTAGCGCTTAACTTCTTTACTGCATCCGAAACCAATGCTGAATCCTAGCTGTTGCACTCGGCCACGCCAGACTTAGAGTCTTGTTACCACGGCTCCGGCTCGCCTTAAGTTTGCTGGTCAAGCCCAGCCGAGGTTACGTTCCGCTGCCTCCGGAGCACCTCTGGGAGCGGCCTCCGATGACACGCTCGGAGGTTCCACTCCCGGGAAACTGAAACATAAGGGCACAGCAGCACAACATAAACATTTTTGTTAACAACTTTAAAAGTACTTGGTATTTTTGATAAAGTTTGCGGTGTCTGGAGAGGTCTGTGAGCTTCGTCAGTGTAGACACTGTACGACGTCGTGCATCTGCACAGAGGTCACAGAGCGGCGCATCATCGAGGCAGCCAGATGCCCGCAGAGCTACTTTGCTAAACAATGCCTGTGGCCATTCTGTCTTATGCTTGCTCTGATTTTCCGAGGCAGAAACTGGATGGAGGAGTCAGTCACAGTTGCATGGGCTCCGATCATCCATCATCCACCGTTGATTATCGGACCCTTTGTTGACCATTGGGTTCAGCTCTCACCTCAATGCGAGATGGCAGCTCTTGGCAGGAGCTTGCCCTCGAGTCCGCAGAGTTCCACGAGGTGCTTGCGAAATGCATAGGCATAGGCTCTCAACAAGCTCATGCTAAAGGCTCTGCAGCTTCGACTCTCAACTTGTCAATCCCCAGAGCTCGTTGCTAAAGTGTCCCAGTGGATTATTGCAAGTTTCGGAGTGCGACCTTTTGAAGCGTCTGACGTAACTCGGGCTGCCAGGATCTTTAGAATCCACGTCTTGTGACGTCCGTCTTTTGGTCTGGTGTGTCATCCTCCGCCCTGCAGGCTCGAGGCCCGCTGATCACTTCGGCAAGGGTGCGTGCGAGGGGAGCACAGAGCTCGAGGCGACCGCCGGCTCATTGTTTAGTAGTAGTGTGGGTATCAGACAGTCTTGTTTGGCAACTGTACCTGTATCTACAAAGGTTCGTACGTGGCATTCATATGCCTGCTCCGTTGTTATACACTGTCAGTGTACTACGCTTTATTTCACTCACACAACCAGTAGCAGATTCAATCCCGTGCTGTTGCATATTGCTGTACTTGTGTCTCAGTGTACGTTGTCAGCAGTAGATTAGATACTGCTACATCTCATCGACAACATTCGGCAACTATGTTACTATGTGCTATGAGATCCGTGCATGTTGCCACACATGCTTGCTTGTACTTGCCTGAAAAGCGTTTCTGCTGCGGTTTTGTCCGATATAGTGTTGCATAATAACTTGCGCACACTGTTTGATAGTGTTATCGAACCTTTCGCATATTTGCATAGTTGCATACCCTTCTGTTCGCAGCAACTTTTGTTGACTATACGCTGCACTGTGTAGAAAGATAGATGGAGAAATAGACAGCTAAGTATCATCTTAACTGAGTTCGATCCTATGTGTTTGCTGGCATGTGTCAACATCGGCTACTATCATGCTTACATGTCGTTACATTCTGTTGCTACATACTTTCCGTCTTTTGCTTGTAGTCATAGGGCTTAAATATATCATAGTATATCTTGTGGCATGACGCTTCGCTACTCGTCACTATACCTATCCGGGTATACTTGTCATATCGATGGAACTGTATGCGATTACCTGTTAGCCCACGTTGCAACGTGTCATAACTTGCCCCTGGAGACTGCCAAGTATGGCTGTTGTACTCTCGAAGCCAGCTATAGCCGAGCTTTTCCTATCAAGTATCAACTATAGAATGATGTTCCAACTTTCGGACAGTGACTCCTCTGGCCTGCAATTGCGTACAACACGGGGCACCACGGGACGGGCTGTGCAGGTCTGCGAGTAGCGTCACGGTGACCTCTGCGGCAGCCGCCCAGTGCTAATATGATTTCATCGACTTTGCAGAGTTTTGAAATTTTGCCGAAGATGTCGCGGTGTGTTGTCTTCGCTCCCAGGAGACGGACACCTCCAGCTCCGTGGGACGCCCAGGGCGTCCGCGGCTGCCTCGAAAGGTGAGCTTCAACCTTCCACAAGTTCCGAAGACCCACCGCTAGGGGTGGATTGTGTTCATAGTGATACGTGCAGAAGACCTGCGCGGAGGGTTGGGATGGAAATTACTTGTAGCCTCTGTTTGCCAGGACCCGCAAAACAAGGCGAACAACACAGAAAGTTGATTCGACAGCATAGAGAGTTTCTGCAACGAGTCCGTGGTTGCAACCACCATCCCAATGGATTCAAATTGTCGGAAACCGACACCGTTGGGTCGTTCAAATCGGACGCTCCTGAAAATCCTGCGGGGTAGGCGAGCGATGCCTTGGCGTTATAGGCCCATCAGGCATATTTCAGAAAATACATGAGAAGTAGATGCATCATATCTGTATATATATATAGATAGAAATATGTATGCATATGTACATGTATGCACACCTGCATGTATTCGGTGTATGCAATATGTGTGTATGCTTAATCCGGCTCTCTGTTTGAGTGTTTTTTTCTCCCTCTCTCTCACTCTGGAGCACATATATCTACGAAGAGGTATTGACGAAGGGGGAGAGAGATATACATATATACACGCACGTATGACGCATTCGTGTATATAGACACACATACATGTACATGTACGCGTGCATGTACATATGCACCTACACACACATATGCATATACGTATACATATATACATGTATGTGTCTATAAAGGTACACCTGCCCACAGATACAAAGGTAGGTGAGAATCATTTGTAGTGTGCTTTTGCAAATGCTCGTACCTGTGGGATCATTCTGGCTCGCATTGCCAGCGTCATACCGCCGTTGGTCTCTAATTTTGAGGGGTATGGTCGGGGTTAGATGATTGTGCAAGATGTCACGTTGTATGGTGCTTCAGGTTATCACAACGTAGTCCTCCTCGTTTTTACTCAATCTTTCTGATGGCGATGGTTGCATTTGGATTAGTTGTCACCGCCTTGGATCTTATCCGTGTCATTATTCGTTTTTGTTTGTTGCCATGCTGTTCCTTGTGCTATCAGTCTCAACGGTATCTTGGTTTCATTGCTTCCTCAAGCAACATCGGTCTAAGCACAGGAAAATCGAAGACTAGAGATGTACATGAACACCTGATTAAAGGGGTAGCTCAGACAAGCACACACCTGTGCAATTGTGTGCAAGACTCTTCGCCGTCGCCATGCGATGTGTCAGTACACACTACTCTATATTCCGCGGTGTGGCACAAAATATCCATTGACTGGAATGGCGAAGCCACAGCAAATTCTGCTGCTGCTATTGCTGGTGCCACCAATGTCATTACAACTACTACCACTTCCACTACCACTACTACCGCCACTACCACCACGACTACTACTGTTACTACTACTCTACTACTCTGCTACTACTACTACTGCTACTACTGCTACTACTGCTACTACTAGTACTGCTACTACCTTTGCGACTACCTTTGCTGCTACTATACTACGACTACTACTACGACGACTCCTACTACTACTACTACTGCCACTACCACTTCCACTACTACTACTACTACTACTACTACGACGACGACTACTAGTTCTTAGTATTACTAACTACAAAAAACAACTACCAAGACGACTACAACGACGACGACTAGTGCTTCTACTATGATACTAATAACCAGCAGTGCCACTAGTGGCAACAATGATAATCGCAATGGTAGTTGCAAGAACAGCAATACGAGTCATGTCCAGTTAGATATTCTGCATATGCACAAAGGTGAGGAAACAAACAAGTAGATGCCTTCCTGTATATGCATGGGCTTGTTGTTCGTGTCTGTGTATTCTGTTTGCACATGCATGCACGCATGCATGCATGCATGCATGTATGCACGCATGCACTCATGCATGCGTGCGTACATGATTCACATTCCCTACGCTACAGTACACTACGCTGCATTGCATTGCATTGCATTGCATTGCATTGATGCACTAGTCATACATACATACATACAGCCAGGCAGACACACTCATACAGATATGCAGGCACACATGCATACGCACATACATGCATGCATGCACGCACGCAGACACAGATCACGGTCTATGATGTTGCATCGTTCTGTATAGTCAGGTTTGAGTGCACAGCTTGTTCGAAAATGCAGCCTGCATGGATACACGACGTTTTGATGTACGAAGCTTGCAGCACTTTCGAGGGATCGGATCTTACCCCTGCAGACGTTAATGATGCTTGCAGTTGTGCTGTCTGCGCAACGGTAGACAGCCAGCGGCAGCAAAATTCAGTTTGCGATCAACCCTTCGTTCCTACAGGAAAACGACCGAATGTCTCTGTACGTGCTTGCTTCATTGCTTCAGTTGCACCTACTGTTCTGTAGCACACCACGGGTTTAACCGCGATGAGCGATCACATTCTAGCGGGCGCGGAGGAGCCGCTATCGCCCCTACGGAATCCCAAAGTTCAGCTGTAGCTGGACAAGTCGGTGGAAAGCTTGGCGGTGATTGAGTGATCGGGGCAAGATGGATGTCCAAATCTGTGGATTGTGCACTGGTTGAAACCTGAGCCGCCTGGGCCTTGGCTGCAACTCCAGCTTCTAGGCTCCTGTGACCTCTCTGTCCGGCTCCACTAGTGCAGGCAGGGGGACGGCTTGGAGGCATAGGGTGTCGGATTGGGGGTTTGGCATTTGGGTTTGTTCAGAGATGGTTTCGAGCTGGTTTGCGAGCTTGGCCTCCATCCTGAGTCTTTTCGAGGGCGTGCCGCCGTCGGCGAAGTGCATCCGGAAGAGGTTTCAGCATTTTCCACAGATCTGGCAGGTCCCATGGCCGAGAAGTTTGACTTCCTTATTGTTGGAGTTCCGCTTTCCCCGATCCACAACTGCATCTCCATCGGTCAGGACCGTCTCATGCCATCAAGGGCCCACAATAGCCATCTGTTTCGATGCATGCAGGAGCTCTGCCTCAGGGGGCACAATGTCACTGTCATCAGCTTTGCAGACCGAGGACGAATTGAAGCCTTCTTTTGCTAGCGTTGGACGTGACACCTCAGCTTGGAATCCAGACTGTGTTTCTCTCCGTTTTTTCATCCCAGCTGCCTCAATCCAAGTCCCGCTTACACTGACGAATCCTGGCTTGAGGACGGCAGAAGGTGGCGAAGTATGCTTCGAGCTGCAAGCTGAATTACATCAGCCTCGGCGAGCTTCCGGTGAGTGATGACAAGGAAGTTGCTGTCATAGGCCGCAACTGGGGGCAGCCTACCGGGCATCTGCGGGTGTTCTGCGAAGGAGGAGGAACTGGCGCAACAGATGCTTTCCTCGAACAACACTCTGCGCCAGGCAGGAGGAGGAGGGTCAGGTGTTTTTTGTGTGTTATGTTCATTGACATGCACGTATAATTGGTGCCGTCGATCTGTCGCTTCGTTCAGAGCCCACCCCTGCAGACGCCTTTCATGGTCAAGAACATGATGAAGCCCTACTGGGATCCATTGAAAGACGGCGTTGCGAAGGTGCTCAAGAGCGGGCAGGTGTCGCTCGGCTGACGCTTTTGCACTCAGGGCGTCTCCCGAAGGATGGCCAAGATGGCACACAAAACGGCAGGTCTCCTGAAGTCATCAGAAGTCTCCAAAACCACGCCCCAGGATGATCCTTGCAAACCCAGGAAGCCGTCCTTCGCTCTTCTCGCACTTCCTTTCGGTGCCGTGGGCCGTGAGTTGCAGGCCTACGGTATCGACTTCGCAGCCACTTGGCTCGCCTTCAGTGGGAGTCTGAGTTGGAAGAGATTGGAAGAGGGCTTTGCAGGGTTGTTGAGGGTGCCGCATTCTACGCCAGGCTTGAACCACATGTGCAAGGCAACTACTTTGGCAAGAGTGCAGGCCTGACGGACTCGGCTGTGTGTAAGATTCACCGCAGAACTTAAACACCACACGGCACATTCCTCCGAATTCGATTCCATCACCTCCAGTTTGGTATCATCCTGTCCTAGTAGCTGTCAGAGCAGGCTGGTCGATACACTTTACATCATTGCTAGATGAACTCGGGTGTAACCCGAGCAGCCTGTTCTGCCGTGCCTCGAGGTCAACGTGCCAACAATCCTCATTCCACCACTCAGCCCGCCGCTAGGATCGGTTGGAGATTGCATGGGGCGAGCGCAGTTTATTCCGCGTACAGTAGAGAATCGACAGCATGGCATTCGTGTAGCCTCTGGTACGGCTATTTATCCTGCAATTAAGTTGAGTTCCGTTTGTGCACGGGTTGACGTGCACGTGTGCATGCAGGGAACAGAACTTGGTTGCGACGGAAGGGATGGGCTGGGGCTCGGGGCGGATTTCATGCTTTCGTGTGGGCTCGTGGCCCGAACTTTGACCAAGCTTGGAACGAGCGATTCCGGACTGCCTGCACATTTGGGGCGCGCGATTGTCGGCGCGAGCGATATTGATCTTTACGGAGCTTCGGACTTGGAAGCGTCTGGATTACCAGCTTTTGGTTTACAGTTTTCGGTTGTATGCTTGAAGTCTCGACTTCTGGGATTCATGGCAATTCGTCGATCCCTGACAGCGGAAGCAAGCTCCAGCACTCTTCTCGGCTTGTGTGTACAAGTTTTGTTGGTTTCTTCCGCAAGCTGTCTGAGACCATTAAGATACTTCCTAAAGGAACCTGAAAACGACAGGAATGCTTCATTTGAGCAATGTCAGCAGTGGAACCGTATTTTCCAGAAGCAGAGCCACCGCATCTGGATTTGGCGCAAACATCCGATTCGCGAGCTTTTGTTCTTGCTTTGCAATTGTCGCGAGACTCCCAGCTTTGTCTCAAAATTGTTGGATTTGCACGCAATGGTTTCACGGTTTCCGATTCCACGGCAGTCTCTTTACGCCGATCAGTTTTCCAAACCCTTTCGGAAAGTCTCCGTAGAAAAATCTTTTGTACATCATCAGTTTGTAGCGATGCTTGGACCTTCTTCCGGAAATACAGACATGCTGTCCAGGGAGAGGTGTCTTCAAAGCTTCATCCTTGGTTCCGGGTCCTCGATCTTTTCCGTTAGCTGCAAGATGTCGGTTTTACCACAAGCGAAGCTGGGATACAGCACGGATGCTTTCATGCAAGAGTAAGAGCCGACGGCAGCTACGTCTTTCTGAGGCTTTGCTGCTAAGGCTTCGAATTCGAGAGTGCGTCGTCTGACACTTCCAACAGCAGAACAGAACAGAACAGATTGCAGCGGGTCTTATAATTGGGTGCCCTGAAGGGTTTGACGCCTGGGGTCTTACGGGACACCGAACCCATCCCGGACGTGCAGCATTTTCAACCATGCATACGAGACGAGATGGCTCCGTCCAGGGAGCGAGAAATTCCTAGATTCCAGATCCCTCGCATTGCCGGGAAAGCGGCAATTTTTGCACGGTTGAGAGCAGAAGTGCGTAGACGACATGATTCGGGCATCTTTGAAAGCAAGCAGAACAAACCACAAGTGACCTGGGCCAACCACCTCCAAAACTCAAACACGCCCAAAGAAGTCACAAGTCATCTTGCTGCGCTTGGAACATCGTGGAACCACAACGCTGGCAGAAGAAGAAGCTCCTCGTGGGCTGTTGTGGGTTTTGGAGTTTCTTTGTGGGGGACCTCCAGGTTTGGTTGTCGTTTCTTTTCGGGCGCCTGACAGCGTGGGAAGCTCCGAACATCCTGGTGAGTTGTAGATTCTTGGAGCAGGGGCATTGTCAACCGGAGATCGGTCGTCGGTGTTAGTGCTGATCCCCGGGTTTTAAAGGGGAGACTTAGATTTAGATCTACTGGGAAGGTTCCCGCGAAGCTGCAAAGGTGGGTGAATTCCTTTATACCGATGCCGACTCACTTGGTGAACCCGCACAACATGACCTTTCTGGACAGGCAGAAGGGTTCTGAGAGCTTCCCGCAGGCCCTGACCCCTTCTGCCCTCCACTCATCTTGCGAGGCTTCTTGTGATCGGAAGCAACTCTCTGCTGAATCTGGGCGTACTTGCGTGATGTCGTCCTGCAGCGCCGCTTCCGTGAGGATTTTCTTACTGTCTGCTCTCAGGAACTTTGGACGGCACCTGGGCGCGGCTGCAGGTTTTCAATTTTCCTTCATGCCAGATCTCAGCAGCTGAGCTGCAAGTTTTCCCAGTTCAGGCACAAAGCCTGGGACTTGTCTCTGAAGCCAAGGCCCGGAGATGTGGCGGGGCCACCTTACGTTCGTGAACAGCATCCCAGGTTTTGATTACCCGCAGCTACTGCCACCTTTGGTGCAGTGCCCCGCAAGCAGGCGTTGCACAGCCGCTTCAGGAAGCAGAGAGAGCCAGAACTCAAGCAGTAACAGCCGAGGTACACAGGCCCGGTCGTGGATGTGAAAAAGATGGAGCCCTTTCCAGAAGAAGTGGAGACGCTTGGTTGAGTGATGTTGACTGGCACTAGAATGATAGGCTCAAGCTTTGAGCAGATCTCGGAACCTCGTTTTTACTCTCGTCAAGGTCTTGGTTGGAGGCTGTACCTGAAGGAATGCCGGTGGTTTATGTGTCTCGGCACAAGCCTTGCTCGCCATGTCAGTCCATTGAAGCCGGGAAGTCTCTAAGGTGAGCTTTGGTACCGTCGTGCGGCTTACTCCCGAGAGGGTTCCGGGCCAAGACTAATGTTGACAGTGCCGACAGAGTCGCCAAACCCTGAGCTCGATCCAATCCTCAGGTGGCTGCGATGCTCTCCACACTCACGTCTACAGAGTACTTCACACTTTGGGCCCTGCCCAAACCACAGCAGGTCCACTTGCCAGGCACTTGAAATTCTCGTGTACCTGTGACTGCCTGTGACACCAGAATCACGCATCAACTGCTGTCCGACAGACACTCTGCCGTCGAGCGTGATGATCCACCACTGGGTCCCAACGGTGCGGTCGCTGGCGCACCCAAAGGTGAAGGCCTTTGTGTCCCACTGTGGAGGCATCGGGGAGGAGGGGTGTGCATGCAAAGGGCAAATAGCCCACGAAGCAGTCAGGAAACTCTGCCGTCGAGTGCATGGCCATGGGCAAGCCGCTCGTCGGTTACCCGCAGTTTGGAGCTTGGGCCTTAGGGAAGGCGCTCACGGCATGGGCAGACCGCCTGCACCTGCCTGAAGAGCGTAAGCCGTGTCAAGACCTGAGGATCAGATGGCCGTTTGTCGGCGAGTTGCAGATGCCGGCGCAGGGATCGCAGGTTCGACGCCGAAGTGTTTTTGTTGTTTTCCCTGGCTGGTGTTGGCAACTGTAATTTTAACGCTACGCCGCCCGCCTCGGGAGAGCGGCAATGTGACACAAAGTTATGATTGCAGCAAGAGGAGGGTAGGGAGGGGAGGAGGGGAAGGGGGGGAGAGGGGAGCGAGGGGAAAAGTGTTGGAAAAGGGGGCGGGGCAAGGGGTCCACGACATTGCTGGCTGCCAGATCGTGCATGTGGGGCAAATCCAATCGCATCCTGAAAGCGTGGATTTGGTTGCCATCTTTTGCTGATCGCGCAGTGCCAACCCCTGCCGAACCCACAGCCTTCAGTTCCGGGTGCCCGACCGGAGGTCCGCAGGGTGGCTGGGTCCAGGCGCAGGCCGGCTGCTGTTTTGTGTTCGTAGGCTAGTTTCCTCAGATTGCATTCTCAAGCTCCTGTTTCAGCTGCCATGAGTGATTGAAAATTTGCAATATTCTCCTTATAGTTTTTCTTGCCAGGATGTGTCGCACGTCCTTTCGGAGCCTCGCTATGCCGCACGGGCGAGGACCATGTCGCGGCTTCTGGAAAAGTTCGGGGGCACGCTCTATCCTCAGCCCAAAGCTCTGTGCTGCTGGCAGCTTTGCGGCTCGATCACGTGACCGCGATGAAGCACTGTCAGTTATCTTCTCCTGCGTTGTCGCGAGCGCCAGCGCCGAGCAAATCCCGCCGAGCAAAGCCCGCCGAGCCACCGGCAATGCCCGGTGAGCAAAGCCCGCTGAGCAAAGCCCGCCGAGCAAAGCCTGCCCGAGCAAAGCCCGCCGAGTAAAGCCCGGCCGAGCAAAGCCTGCCGAGCAAAGCCCGCCGAGCAAAGCCCTCCGAGCAACTCCCGCCGAGCAACAATGCCCGCCGAGCAAAGCCCGGTGAGCAAAGCCCGCTGAGCAAAGCCCGCCGAGCAAAGCCTGCCGAGCAAAGCCCGCCGAGTAAANCGCTCAGCAACGCCCGCAGAGCAACGCCCGCCGAGCAAAGCCCGCCGAGCAAAGCCCGCCGAGCAAAGCCGGCCGAGCAAAGCCCGCAGAGCAATGCCCGCCGAGGTCCCGAGCCGCCGACCTCCTGGAGTTAGCAGCTGCCGGCGATTTGGCCCTGCTGAAGACTCCTCTGGAAGGCCACTGGACAACTCTTCCTCTCACTCTGATCCAAGTCCGTCCAGTCTTTGAGTGCAGGATCTGCCGGCGCCGGCTTCTTTATGGCAGGCGTTCTGAAATGCTTCATGGTTTTGTCTCACGATGTAAAGCCACGCAGGGCTGCCGTCGTGGCAGAGCTCGCAATAACATGTCGCGAGTATATGGGTTATCCTGCTTGAGCTGCCCTTGAGGCTATGACCTTTTCATTTATGCGCAGCTGTTGGCGTCCCTCGGCCGTGAACGCTTGTGTCAAAAGGTGTACAAGCTGCAGTGGCGGCCTTGCAAGATGCAGCCGCACTCAAAGAGGTGTTGCTTTGTAGATGGTATCATGTGGCTGTTCCACTTCTTCTGCGAATCGTATCTCGGCCCTGACAAATCGTGTCCATTCCTTGTCAGCTCAGGTTCTTCTTGTTCTTCTTGTGTGGCTCAGCGGAATTGCAGGATAAGTAGCCTGGGGCCATCTGTGACGGACCGGCCATTTCAAGTTCGGTTGCAGGGCTGACAAGATGCGAGGCCTAGTTGTTGTGAGGCCGTTACCAGGTGCTTATCAGCAACATTACTCGTCCTTGCGTGTTCTGCAAACCGTGAACTAGACTTACCGCCATCTCATTTGTGGCACGAAGCAGTTGCCAAACAGGTGCTTGGAAGCAGAGGTTTAGCTGTTCATCTCGCCACACTACAGAATTTGAAGATGCAGAATGTTTGGAGCAAGACCGTTCTTGGACTTCAGACGGCGAAGCGATACTGCGGACATCCGACTAGTGACTAGTACGTATCGAGCCCACTAACACGTCGTGAGTCAAGCATGTCATCAGTCCTACAAGTCCTAGCTTCCCTCCGAAAAGAAGTCGTACTTGGTCCAGCATCTTCTCGTGAACTTACAAGTTTATCTTGCGTAACCTAGTTCATGTTGCCACGCCTATACTATTGGTTCTTCAGCGTATAGGCATAAGCCCACATCTGGTCTAGTAGTCACCACCCTCATAGCAACATGGTTGAGGCATGCGCTGCTGCGGTTGCTGCTGTCGGAGGAAGCCAGCGACCCTGTCAAATGGGAAGCAGAAAACACAGTGCACCTTGATTGAAATAAATCTTCTCGCTTCCGGCCGGTCGAAGTGCAGGGATGCGAGCCGAAGACAATGACAAGCTGGATGCATCCCTCGTCTCAAGCAGTTGTCATCCTGTATTGGTCTTTCAGCCTGCAGTGAGGACCTGCAAAGATGTGTCATCCGAAATGTTCGTGGGCGAACTCCAAGAGTGAGTCTGAATCAGAGCCATTTACGAAGTCTTAGAAAGAGTCCTGCTGAAGGTGCTTTGTGGGCACTTTCGAAGGGAGCTTTCCATGTACAGAGAGGCTGTGAAGATGCCGAGAGTTTCTGGCTTCAAAGATGCCGAGAGAAGAAAGGCCGAAGGCACCGAAGGCTACCACGCAGCTTAGTGCTCCGTGGACCTCGGAGTTCGTTGTATTGCTGCGGGCATGGTCCATCCATTGCGCCCTGTACAGCAAAGTTTAAGGGCTGAGGAAGGCAGACTATTTGTCGACCGGGTAGTTGATATCATGTATGCGAATTAATATAAGCATACACCACAAGTTTCTTGAACTCCTGGTGCTCCGACTCTGTTTGCAGCCTCCCGTCTTTATCAAGTGGAGTTTTCCCGAAAGCGTTGCCAAGGGTTTATCAGCTGACTGCTCAACTTGTTGTTTTGGATAGGTGTGATGTGTAGATGTGATGGCCAAGTGATGTGGTGCGGCGTGAGTTTAGGCTGGAGGCGGGGGCCTGATCAGCGGGAAAGCATGCCCGCCTCCTGATTCGCCAGAATGTGTCATTCTACAGCGGTTTCGGCATGATTTGGGTTGTGCTTCGCTGGTCATGTGTCTCTTCCCATCGTACTGGTCCTGATCGGTTTTGACTGCGCAGAAATCGCAATTCTCTTCGCTCGTCTGGCTTATCGCGTATCGTGACTCCTTTGTGTCGTTGTGCAGTAGTTGTGACACGATTTTGCACTGCAAATGCTTCAAATTTGCAACTCTCTCGGTGGTCATGGGCGTGTAACGTGTGATGATGATCATGATGGCGACATGTGACGACGACGATGACGATCAGGGTCACGAGGACGACGATCAGGAACATGTTGTCAATGATGAGGATGCTGACACCGTGACACTGATGAAATCCTGAATTGAATTACAGTGCAAGCGCTGCTTAAGAATCTCCCCAGTCCAGCCCAGCCCCCCTCAGATTCTTAAGTCTGCATGTTCCTGACATGTCCACATTCTGCTGGCACTCCAGGCTTCAGGGGGGCTNTCAGATTCTTAAGTCTGCATGTTCCTGACATGTCCACATTCTGCTGGCACTCCAGGCTTCAGGGGGGCTGAGATTCTTCACACATTCTTAGCCAGGGTTTGAACCAAGGTCCAAAGGCACTAAGGAGGCCGAACATCCACTATGCCAAAGCATTCTTCCAAATCTTGTTTTAGCTCGCTGAGAATTCTAAGCCATGGGCGAGTCCGATATGGAGATTGTCAGTGTGGCCAGTGATGAAGNTCTTTGCACCGGTACGGTCGTTGCACCTTCACTACAACCCAGGGCTCGGTTGTAGAAACGACAGGTCCGCGCAGCAGCTCCTCGAGTGAGAAGCCTTGGGCATGCCAGTTCTGTGGTGAGCGCTTTACCAAGGTGCAAGGACTCAGAGGCCATGAAATGGGGAGACACCCAGTGCTTCTTAGAGAGCTGCGAAAGCAGGCAGCCAGCGGAATGCCCCTAAGCTTTCCTGATGGCGATGG
>BGNK01003303.1:1569-43749 GCA_003297005.1 Symbiodinium sp. clade A Y106 | reverse complement strand
CGGAAGAAGTAGCACCAGCAGAAGAAACAGAAGACTGCGAGGCCTGAGTTGTGAAACGCGTGACGAAACTTAGGCCAAACATAGTTTACTGTGGAACCTAGTTGGAAGTTCGCTAATTGGGACATGCTTGTGCGCATCCCTAGGAGCTAAGAATCTAAGGGCTCAGATTCTTAATTTGGAGGTTTCCCAAGTGCGATCTGCTTGTGCACAGCCCTAGGAGCTAAGAATCTGAGGGCTCAGATTCTNGGCTCAGATTCTTAATTTGGAGGTTTCCCAAGTGCGATCTGCTTGTGCACAGCCCTAGGAGCTAAGAATCTGAGGGCTCAGATTCTGAATTTGGAGGTTTCCCAAGTGGGATCTGCTTGTGCACAGCCCTAGGAGCTAAGAATCTGAGGGCTCAGAAAGAATTAAACCTCCAAAGGGTTCACGCTAGACGAACACGTGAGCCCTAGGAGCTAAGAATCTGAGGGCTCAGATTCTGAATTTGGAGGTTTCCCAAGTGGGATCTGCTTGCGCACAGCCCTAGGAGCTAAGAATCTGAGGGCTCAGATTCTTAATTTGGAGGTTTCCCAAGTGGGATCTGCTTGTGCACAGCTAAGAATCTGAGGGCTCAGATTCTTAATTTGGAGGTTTCCCAAGTCGGATCTGCTTGTGCACAGCCCTAGGAGCTCAGAATCTGAGGGCTCGAATCTGAGGGCTCAGATTCTTAATTCGGAGGTTTTCTGAGGTTTCCAGCTTGGGAACGAGCCCTAATAGGAGCCTATTAAAGTTAAGAATCTGAGGGCTCAGATTCTTAATTCGGAGGNTTAATTCGGAGGTTTTCTGAGGTTTCCAGCTTGGGAACGAGCCCTAATAGGAGCCTATTAAAGTTAAGAATCTGAGGGCTCAGATTCTTAATTCGGAGGTTTCTGAGGTCTCCAGCTTGAAACAAACCCTATTAAAGCTAAGAATCTGAGGGCTCAGATTCTTACTTCGGAGGTTTCTGAGGTCTCCAGCTTGGGAACGAGCCCTAATAGGAGCCTATTAAAGTTAAGAATCTGAGGGCTCAGATTCTTAATTCGGAGGTTTTCTGAGGTCTCCAGCTTGGGAACGAGCCCTAATAGGAGCCTATTAAAGTTAAGAATCTGAGGGCTCAGATTCTTAATTCGGAGGTTTTCTGAGGTTTCCAGCTTGGGAACGAGCCCTAATAGGAACCTATTAAAGTTAAGAATCTGAGGGCTCAGATTCTTAATTCGGAGGTTTCTGAGGTCTCCAGCTTGGGAACGAGCCCTAATAGCAGCCTATTAAAGTTAAGAATCTGAGGGCTCAGATTCTTAATTCGGAGGTTTTCTGAGGTTTCCAGCTTGGGAACGAGCCCTAATAGGAGCCTATTAAAGTTAAGAATCTGAGGGCTCAGNTTAATTCGGAGGTTTTCTGAGGTTTCCAGCTTGGGAACGAGCCCTAATAGGAGCCTATTAAAGTTAAGAATCTGAGGGCTCAGATTCTTAATTCGGAGGTTCCCGTTTGGTTCAACACGGCGCCGGGTTAAGAATGTGCCCCAGATTTCAGGGGGGCTCGAATTCTTAAGTCGAAGGCGGCTTGACACGTGTGGAGAAATAGCCATGCGGAGGAAAATTCAGCCCCTCAAATTCTTAAGCAATGAATTCTTAACCAATACTTCCGCTGTATTCATGGTTGAAAAACACAACGCTTTTGGGACATTGCTTTGGTCGTGTTTTGGAGGATGGGCTCGGCTGCTACCGAGCGCATTCGATGCGCACATGTGGCGTTGAGGATGCAAAAGCAGCATTGCCAGAAAATCCGCACACAAGCGACGAGCCACGATACTGCAGCCGCTGAGTATGACCGTATTTGGAGGCCTCCGCAACACAGCTGAAGAGGCATGGAACGGACATCGAGTGTAAAAGAGACTTACGTGACTTGTTCAAGTTATCCACAACCCTGACTGAGATGGCGCGACGACATGAAAGCACTCAGGGAGGAGTCAGGAACCTCCAAGACAGGCCCTGAAACCAGGCAACACCATCCAGATCAAAGTTTGGAAGATGCCGTAAAAGTCTGAGAGACACTACACCGCGCAAGAGCTGCCGGTCATGGAGTTTGCATGCAGCCGACGGTTGGCTCCCCTGCTGGCTTTGTCTCTGCTTGGAGCCACCGGGCGGCACGAGTTAGCAGCACTATCGTCACTATCGCATGAGACTCATGCTTGGCCGGTTCAGCACAAGCATGCCTCTGCCCCCTCCTTTCGCCATTGCACCCCACAAGCTGAGTTCGTTCCCTTTGCTTTCACAGCCCCAGCGCCAGCGAGGCGAGGTGGGAAATGAATTAAGGACATGAGCTTGCAAGACACGTGCACATCTTGTCAAGGAGCAAGCCTCCGGTTCAGCTCCTCTGGAATTCTGCGGGTTCAACTTGTCGGCTTTTCATTTGAGAGTTACCCTGTCGTTCAAGATTTGCCGGTAGTCATCTTCGCATCAAAACCTTCTCATCTACACATCTGCGGCAGTGTCTCCTCTTTTCTAAATTATTGTGAGAAGGCGCATGGTGGCCGTGAGTCGCGCGGCCGATGGCGGTCGAGACTACACAGAAGACCTGAATCAGCTGCTGTGGTCGCAACCGGACAGCTGGCAAGCGAGAGAGAGAGAGAGCCCACGATGCACACTCGGCACTAGTCGATTCCGAAGAATGTTCTGACAATAGCAGGGAGGTGCGAAATGCCTCGGGAAACATTCATGGCCTTGACCGAGCTGTTTACAAGTCATGTCGGCCGCGCTGATGTTGAGAATACCAACAGGCGTGGTGTGTCACTCAGCCCGCGAGTCGGAGCAATCCGTCGTCAGCACGCGCTCCAGAGTGCTGTTTGTCTTTGGCAGACCCCCGAAGCAGCAGGGCTCCTGCACCGACGATGGCCTGTAGGTGTAACGTGGGCTCGGCTGGACTGTGAAAGTCCCAGTAGAAACGCCTGCCAACACAGTGTTCTTTTCTGAAGCTCTACGGGAGCCAAGCCCATGGCTCGCGGTGTGGCAGCCCTCAAGAGTCCACATCGTTGGGATTTCGGGGAATGACAACCGTGTTTTTGAACCCTTGTCGCAGCAAGCCGATTCTCGCTTAAGGCAAGTAACACTTGATATGTTCTCGCCTGGCCGTAGCCCGTCAGTCGCGAGGTGAGGGGGTCGGCTATTCTTGACTCAGCCTCTGCGTGTTCCTGACTGGACTTCGTGCGCAACTCCAGGTGTTCCTGATACGGGCTTACACTCAACTGGGGCTCATGAGCATATGCTTCTCCAAAGAATGGTTTGTACAATCTGACGTTCTTGTTTCGGGAGGAAGGTCGGTTGTTGCAGGTCTACCTACAAGTGGCTTGTCAGGCGGGCTGACTGGAAATGTGTTTGCAACAGATGAAGAAAACACCGATGACTGCAGTTCGTGATCCGAACTTGTGCCAAGTCAAGCCAGAAGATGTCATTGTGCTGCATGCGCAGTGTGCAGCGAGTTTGGCCGTGCAAGAACCAGAAGTTCTAGATTCAGTTGCCTACCTTGGCCGGCCAAGCCCGAGGCGAACCTTGGTGCTTGGCGTGATCTTCTTGGTGGCCAACGTCTATGCATTCTCTCCGATGGTTCCTCCGGAGGCCATACTCTGAGACCCTGCAAGAGGTCTCCTATCCCGGCATGCAAGGAGCCCACATAGCTTCCGGGTGTGTGTATGGAGGCGCGCAGACTGAAGGTGTGCGTTTACGATAAGGAGTGCCCCTCCCCCTGCTCCCTGAGCTCTTGGCCTCGCCTTGCTCATGGAAGCCTCAGGTACGAGCGGGAATTCCTTTCGGACCCAACCAGGCCGCCGCCTTTCATTAGGATCTGCGGGTGCGATATGCTCGTTATCGGAGATGGCTTCCAGCCGATGCTCCGGCGCAGCCCCTCGACGCCCCTCCACCCAGCGACGGCATACACGACCTTCCTCTTTCACACTTCTCCAAGACTCCCCCGCACTCAAAGTATATTGATAGAGAAGGGTCAAAACTTAATACAAGTTGTGCAGGAACACCCAAGGCCTTGCAGCACTGCAGGACGCCGGCTTTTGGTTTGGTTAGATCAGATAGGAGCTTCAGCCCTTCTCATTGCAATTTGCAGCTTCAAGTCAAAGCGTCGCTGACGAAGGAAGTCGCAGTGGGAAGTTGTCACATCTTCACCGGCTTCAGCCTGTAAGGACGAAGATTGCCTGCCTCTCGGAGAAGTCTTGCAGAAGTGGCTGCCGCAGCCCCGACGCTGAGAGGCAGTGAAGCTGGCCATTTTTGCTCATTATTTTTTCTTGATGATGTTGTGTGTTTGCTATTTGTTGTCAGCACGGCTGTTTGTCGGAAGTATGGAAGGCTAAACGACATTGACCAAGATCTTGTCCCAAAACATGTTATCAACCCAAGCACGCCGTCGGGCGGCACTTACATGCCTGAAGTCAAGAACACCTCCAACTTTCGGGGGGACCGGTGGCAAGCGCACGGCATCCACCACTATGGTGCGAAGAGGCTTAACTTGAGCTCAGAGAGTCGTCACAGAATTCCGTGCAGCTCTCCTTCACAGGATCGGACTCTTCCTGATTTTTTGTCTTTGCATCGGCGCCATTTGAACATGCACCCCGCCTGGATTGCGACGATTCAAGCTGTGTTCCCTTCCCGGTCGAGTTCAGTTCTGTGTCAGCAGGTTTTGGTGGGGCGTTCGGTCTTGACTTCAAGACATTCGTGGACACTCCCCACACACACACACACTCACACATGCACGGTGAACGCATTATGAACGGCAAGCTGCCCCAGGGCTTGCTGTTCCAGATGTTTGTGAGACCTTCGTGTTAGTCAGTCTATACAAGCCTGTTTGCCGCTCAAAAGGTTCTAGAAATTGCAACCACTGATCGTCTGAGGAATGTGAGGTGCACACGCCTCTTCCGCGGCCTTTTTCCTGATGAGCGGTACCCATGACGCGCGATTGTCGAAGTTGTGAAGCTCGACATATGTACAGCGATATGTTTGTGCCTGGGCTTTCCCTGGCCAATTCGGTTGGCTTGTCAGCGGATGATTCCCTGTCCAACAGATATTCAAGATCCAGCCGGTCCTCCGCGCGTCCGTTCCCACCCGCACAAGAGAAGCAGAACCCTTCTGCGGATAGAAGTCTGTTAATGCAGGCGATTATGTAGTAATGTACGTAGCCCCACTACGAAGCTTGGGGGCAGCTTGTGCAAAGGTTTGGCATTGATATGTATTGACCATATGCCAGGAGGGTCAAAATGTTTCGCGATCATGTCTGCTTAGCCTTTTCCAGGGTCGCTGGAGGCAGGAGCGCGTAGGCCGTCGCATGGAAGGGCACTTGTGGCACAAAGATCTTCTCGCCGGAGCCACCCAGGAACGCTCCAGCCATGCCTCAGCCCTCAATTCGAGCGCTGATGTCGCTACACGTGCTGCTGTTGTGTGCAGGCCGCGGCTGTATCGCAGTAGGACCGTAGGAATCGGGAATGTCACCCGAATCCACCTGGGATAAGTACTTCAGCCGTCACTCTTGTCGGATTAGTTACGAGAGTGCGGCACAGGGAATGCAGCAAAGAGAGGCTTGACCACTTGCTCGGCTGGGTCAGGCACGAGGTTGCAGGCTGAGCCTCCGGTGGGCACTTACGTGAAGTCGTCGTAGAACGCTTGAAAAGCATTGGGGGGGATTTGTGACCGGAAGAGAGAGCACGGACTTCGCTGTCTTTCACTTTTCTGAAGCCCGAGGGGTGTGGGAGCGCTCTGCAGCATTGAGAGACACATTCCTTGTCCTGCCGGCTTGAGAAGAGAGGAAGAAGGATGCAAAGCAGTGAGGTTGCAAAGGGGCATATACTCGTACCTCGGTGGCCGCTGCCATCATTTTAGAGCACCTGGGAGGCCTGGGCACTGCTGCGGCGGTGAACTGCACCGAGTGCTGGGATGGTGGCTTTGCCCTGAGCCAGACCTGCTGCAAGGCGGGCTGGGGCAGGTGGGTCTCTGATGCGCTGGAGGCGACATTGGAAAGCACAGGTTGATTTGTAGAGGAATGTAGAGGCCGCCTTTCGATTCATAGGAACCTTTTGGAGCTCCTCAAGCCGGACCGGCCCCTGGTCAGGTGTGCCCAGTTCAGTGCCCTTCAGGCCTCACGAGCTGCAGTTGACAGCATCTGTGCAAGACCAAGACAGTTTGACTCGGATCGAACGGAAGACTTGCAGCACTCTATGCTAGTTACTGTAGTGTGGCAGGCAGCTGCACCTGGATGCATTCGCAGGGCTACAAGTGTTTTGATCCGGAGAAGGCAGATTGTGCACAGCGCGGGAAGCTGGTATTGAGACGTGTGAGTTTCGATGCAGCATGCCTCCTGGTTCTGTCGTGACAGGTTGTATTTCAGACTCTGTTGCAGTGTTATATTCAGATGTTAGACGTGCCTAGACTACTGCGCTTTGCAACTGTTCGAAGGAGGTGGCTTGCTTCACTGGCACGGACCACCGAATCTGCGAGAAGTCGCAGGCCTGTTCCGTTCTTGGCAGCCTCTGCAATTGCCTTGCTTGGACGTCCTGTTCTATTGCGGAATCCATTATTTCCAGGGTTGGATTCGGAAGCGCTGGAAACATCTGACAGTCCGATGTGGCACTTCTTCTGGGACTGAGGAACTCCAGCTTAAGCCACCCTCCGCCCATCATGCTTCACGCGGCTACCCTGCATAGCCGGAAAGTGCCGGGGATTCAGGAAAAGAAGCATACTGTAGAGATTGGCTGGGGTCCAAGTTGGGTGTGGGAGGAAGCAGAAGCAGTTTGCAGGATCCAGATAGCACCACAACTGGGCGACCTGGAGCAGTTGCTCCATCCTTCACACTCCAAAACCCACATTCCAAGTACACAAAGCCAGGACTAGCACCGTGAGGTAAGTGGCGTCGGGAGAGGCTTGGCCCCAAGCCGAAACATTCCTGTGGGTTTCCGAAGCCTTGTCTAATGAAACCCCAGCAGGTCGTGTTTGGAGATGGGCTGCATCTATTGTCTTGGTAGTTCAGCTGCCCCCGCAAGTCTCGTGGCTTGGCATCCTCGCCTGCTAAGATATATACCATCAAGAATAAGATTCATCCAACTCGGCAGGTCTGCCCGTCATGCGGATCGTGCAGTGGTGCCAGAGTGTGGCGCTCGCAGTGCGGTACCTGCCCTCCAGGCGCTGCCTTCGGGAGTGATGCTGAAGATTTCGCCTTCGCCGGGATACTTCGCTTCAACTTGGCAGCGTGGTTCCTTCAAAACGACACTATGTCACAATCTCTGGTGGACCGGCCATTGTGCCGTAAATATAACGTACTTCTTTTCAGGCCAGCGCCCGGATGAGTCCCACTGCAACTGCGTGCCCGAGCAGCTGGCGACGAATCACATCGTGGATGTGGGCTGCCTGGCAGCACGGACATGTGCCGTTCCGCGGGGCACGCCGATGTGTACGACAGAACGGCCGCAGCATGCTTGCGAAGGCAACCGTGCCTGCCCGACAAGCATGGCTCCGCTGAACTCTAGCAAGGCGTGACGGCTGCTACGCTTCGACACAAGTCGCATTCATTGTTGGAGGCGTTGGTACCTTGTTGGGCCTCCAACTCGACTGGACTGTATCGGCTGTTTCCTTCTTACTTGTACCGCTCCCAGTTTAATTTGTTTTTGCCAGGCCGAGTGCGCTGCTGCAGCCGAGGCAGGCCCGTAACTGTCGCTTTTTCCTTCTGACGTTCTAGATTCTACCGGGCCATTCACTGGTCTTGTTGTCTCGGCGTGTCTCTGAGCTTTTTGTCTCTGTTTCTGTGCGGCGTGTCATTGTGTAGAAACACAACTTATGCGTGTAGGGACAGGCGTAAGCCATCCGCCGCTGTAGCTGTCTCGGCTCGATCGTCTTCGTTTTCCCACCCTCGCCTCTTACGACTCAAACACCAAGTGGCCGGCACGCGCCCAATAGGGTGCGGACGCCTGACCCTGCTTGTTCGGCCGGGTGCTGCTTCGCGCCACGACTAAAACGACACTATGAACATGCCAGTAGCTTTTGGCTAACACGTCGTTAAGCTAGCGCTTGTTTCTCAGTCTGACTCTCTCTCTCTGTCTCTCTCTCTCTCTCGATCTCTCGCGTTCGCTCACGTTATCTTTTTGCTGCACTGGCCGGTGCGCCAGTTTCCTCGGTGATTTTACACCCCCAAATGTCACGAGGGCACCAACTAGGATCGCGAGCTTTTCATTATTCGCTCGGCTGACAGTTGCTGCGGTGGCTGCGAGGCCCTCTACCGTTTAAACCTCGGACCCAAAAAATCGTTCAGTCCCTTCGCCTTGCCGCACATCGTCTGTCGCCGAAGATGCTCCAAGCAAGGTTTGTATCAGTATTTCCGGTGTTTTCCTATGCTAGGAAGTATCAAATGCAATACTTTTCCAGGATGCGTTTTTGATAAATGCCAAGACCAAGTTGAGACCCGTTCGCCCGAAACGATTTTTGGATTTAGTGTCTGAGTACTTAAGGCCAGGTTTCGATGCGAACGTGGATCAGAGTTTGGAGGCGGAGCAAGACATATTGTTTCCCAGGCTGTGCACATGGATGCTCTGCGGCGACGGATGTTGTCTGGGTGGACGTTATTACGGTCCTCGCGTGGAGGCTCCACTGAAACACAAATCATCACCAGACCATCGCCGTCAGCATCAGTGTGGTGCCCAACAATGGCTACCACGGCACCACCACCACCACCACCCACCCACCCGCACAGTCGGCCGATCTCCGACTCTTCTCGCCTAGCCGGAACATATGTCATGTCGTGAGAGCGGCGAGCCATGCAACTCGTTGAATGCAATCATTGGCCAACGCCGCAGGCAGTTTGGCCCGGCCGTGGCTGCTATGGGCTCGGCTGGAAGGCCTGTGCATATGCACCACGGTATCTGTTGCTTGCCGAATCGCTTGGCGATGGAGGTTAGCAGATCCACCCACTGCGTTCTCGGTTCATGAGTCGGAGGGGTATGTGGGGCAAAATAGACATCGCATTTTTTGTTTCCTTGTTTTGCATAATCAGTATTCTACAGAAGCCACTTCACCCCATTCCAGTCCGAGCATCTGATTTAAGGTCCGCAATCTGCAACAATGCCCCCAGCAGCAGAGGAGTGTTGCCCTGTGGCAGGAGATTGTACAGACGCCGGCGAATGGCCGTGAGTATCCGCAGGGCTGCATGTTCGAGGACAAGGGGGTGCAGTCTTCGAAACTAACATGTGCCAACTAACAGCACATGCTATTTAGCAGGCGAAGGATGTAAAAGGCTCAAATCGACTCCAGCTCAAGTAAAACAAGCTGCGACCATCGTGCATGGCCTGCCTTGTACTCCGAGCGGTCCTGATCGGTGGACGCGATACCTCATCTTTTGCCGTTCTCTGTGGTTCGGGTATTTCGGCCTTCCTTCCAACTCGAATCCCCAATTTGTGCTGGAGTCTAGGCAGCTGCTGGCGGAGGCTGCGCGCTTCTTTTCAACCGCGGTGGCCAGGTGGCACAATTGGAACTCTCATCGCAGGGCACAGCTCACTGCAATTGTAGTAGGTCCTACAGTCCTATAGAATGGCTTTGGTGAGCACTCACGACACGATTTGCATCACTTCTGTGGATGCCAGGCCGAGAAGTGTCCAGATGGAAGTACCTGCAGTGTTCTGTGCAGGGACACGAGCTGCGTGGCAGGTCCGCCATGGTTTTGATTCGATTCGATAACCCTTGGTTGCTTGTGCAGTCGGCAAGCCAGACTTTTGGGAGTTCTCATGGTGATCAGAGTGTAGGGCACTCTTCGGCATACAAGTCTGATTCATTTGACCTGCTCAGTTGGAAAGCCGTGCGACCCGAAGAACAACACGTGCTGCAAGGACCCCCCGCAAGTGGCAAGTGTAGTGGATTGGTTTGGACTTGCTGGGCTGACACCCAAGTGAGTTTCGGGAGGCGCCTGATGGCAAGCTCAGCTTAGAAGGACTAAGCACATGCCTCTCCCTGCTTGTTTTGAGAATAGTGCGATTTAGTAGTCCATATACAGAAAATAGGGGTGTGGATGGGTTGAAGTTCCAGAGGTCCGAACTGCTGCGAAGCCTTCGAACAAATTCTGATGAACGACCATGAAACACATCCGAATGCCGCAGCCGCTTTTTTACGGCGAAGGGCTCTTCATGTTGGTTAATCATACCATGCTCACTCTCAGCTGGCCTTCTCTTTCCAAATCGAGTTTCTGCCTGTTCGTTGGCCCTCCACAAGTGCAGCAGACACAGTGCAGCCATGGGGTGCGCGGCGTCGGTCCAGACACAACAGGTCTCCAAGAGGACCCTAGCGGCCCTGCACCCTCTTCAGAGAGATGCCTGTGATTTCGAAACGCCTGGCACAAAGACCCTTTCAGAACGATGCTGACCAGGAACAACAAGATCGTGGATGTCGAGGTGCTCATGCGCGGCGAGGCCTCGAGTCGGAAACATGCAAAGGTGTTTGTCTCGGGTTGTTACAGTTATAGTACATGCTCACTGTTGGACTGTATGCATAAACAGATAAACACATTCAGATTCAGTTCGAGATTTAATGAACACTTGGTTGATTCCTACTCTGCCTTCCGCTCGGCCGAGGCTTTGGAGGACACCGGCATCCATCACGAGGCTGGGCTATTGCTTAGCTACGCAGCTACACAGAGGTGTCTGTGGGGCTCAATATGGGACTCCGTTCCCTTGCGCTTGGAGGTCGGAAGCTCTGTCACCTTGGAGACATATGGCGCCGCAAAGCAGCACCGGTCCTCGTTCTACGAGCATGGATCCACAGAGGCTCGCCACCTTTCAGATTCTCGCCAAGGCACGTGCTTGCCCTGTCAGGAGATCTTTGACAAGCTTGCGCCACAAAGGCTCGATCACGAGGTGCACCTGCGCAAAATGAAGAAGTTCCTCAAGGACTGGGTCGTGGACAGAAAAACCAAGCCTGCATGTGCACGAGACGACTTTCCGTGACGGTAAACCAACTTCGTGCGAATGCATGAGCATACTGTTGTCTCTGTCTGTTTCTGCATGTGTGCATGTGTTCGCGCGTGCCTCATTCCATGTGTTCCCAGGTCGCTGTGTGTTGGTTCCTTTTGGGAGCATTTGAGGACGTGGAGACTGCCCCGTACAACTTCCAGCACCGTGTGGAAAGTGTGGCGCCCAGCTCTGAAGTCTTCTGCACAGTCCAGCCTAGTCCCTCCGTGAACCGATGCAGTTCTGCAGTTTCGCTGCCCAGGCTCCCGCGATGAGCTAGGGCTGCAGACAACCCATTCCGCAGTGGCCACCCGACCACGTCACTGAGTGGATATGTCAATACTTTGGGGTGTGAAATGGGTCCGTACGAAGACCCTGTCATATCCCTTACTTCTCGAACCAGTCCTCAGCAAGCAGCCGGCCGAACTTGGCATGATGCGACGTCGTCAAGCATCTCCTCCCATCAGCTTCCAATTTACAGACCGCATGTCTGGCTTGTCCCTTTTCCGGTCGGGGAAGAGAAGAACTTGCGCACTAGAGATGGTGGCTCTGGCTTGGGTTAGTACTCAGTAGCCAAGTTGCGGAGGATTGAGTCTGCAGTAGTAGCAGTTGTGGTAGTAGTAGTAGTAGTTGTTGTTGGCGGAATGTCAGGCATACTCAAAGGTCGGAGTACAGACGAAGGCCCGTATGGCCTACATGAAACTCTTCAGCAATGCTTCACGTGTCCCAAAGTTTCAGGCACGGCTGCTATGTCTTGCAGGATTGACAACTGCACCACGCCCCTCCGTTGAGTCGACATATCGGGGCCTCATGGACAGCTGGACGGTTGGTACTCGTAGGTTGACTGGAGGTTGCATATGAAGGATGATGGAGGGCTTCCTTGAGGCACCGTTGGCTGTGTCTAAAATTACCTCACAAAGCGCCTTTGAGAAAGCGCCTTTTTACTCTTGAGCACACAGCCGACTCTACCTGGACTTCCGCGCGCTTTAAACTCGCAGAGAAGAGGTTTAGATTCGGCAGTTTGGCCAGGCTAGAGTCTAGAGGAAATCCGAGTGTTCTATGCAGGAGAAGCGCAGGATGCGGTATCATGATTAATTATAATGCCGGCTGTCGTCTGCTGCCTGCTAGACATTGCGCAACCACTTGCTCGACCGGTTCTGGATTTGAACGGGGATCTTTTTCAGCGTAACTTAACCTAACCGGTTGCTGCGCTTCGAGGGTAGTCCCTCGTTGTACACTGCTTGCGCCACATCAACTACAGTGTACAGCTTGTCCGATTTTTCTTATGATTATAACTTGTACAGCAGAGTTCTTTGAATCCTGCAAGCCTGCGCCATGATTGAGCATCTCTGGGGGATGCTCCTTGGCACAGCGGTGGCGTGGTTTGTAAATACCGCTCCCACTACCGTTTACTGAGCTGGTGTTGATTCAGATTGAGACCCGATGTCCCTTTTCTCGCCCATGTCAACGTGAGACCTCCTGGCGTGAAGCCTCGAGGCGCATTGATGCGTGTTGCATGAGGGGTTTACGGTTTACCAGCTTATCGTGACGGCGAAAGCTGGCTCCATGCGCCACTTCGCTGTCCGCGCAGGCCAACCTGCCTGGATACTGGAAAACGCTTTTTTGCACTGGAAGCTGGGAGAAGTCACACTTCGAAAAGCCATCCAGACATGTGGGCACTTCGACTGTTGCCATCGGCTTTAGTCAGAAGTCTTTCTTTAACTTGTTTAGTTCGGCCCAAGCCCAGCTGTCGCCCTGTGCATCGCAGGGCCTGGTACGGAGTACCCTGACAGCAAAAGTAGGGCCACACGGAACGCCAACGTTCAGCAGCTTCAGCCTTTGATTCTGGATCAAACCTTAATGTTCCCCCTCTTGGGAGGTGGGACGATGGTGGGATGGCAGGTGCCGGTAGGAGGCAGCCAGGAGTCGGCCAAGCACATTCAGACCGGGCAGCGGTCTGCTGCGGCCACCCTGACGACCCCTGCCAGGCTGCCTGCTGCACCATGAACGGAAAACAGGTGACGTGCATCGTGGGATAGCGTTGCTGGCGATTCAGGCTCAGTAGTATTTGCTTATGCTGGCCTTGATGTAAGTCCGATCTTCCGCCTTTACTTGGGTTGCATGATTCTATAAGGTGTCACGCAAGCAGTCTGCGTTTTGAAGATGCAATCGGAGAACACAGCCAAGCGGGGCGGAATCATTCCTCGCACCAAGACCATTTGCTTCTGAGGACCCTGTTGGTGTTCCGATGCAGTGCGTCTCTATGGGGGCTGGCCCCGCATGCGCCCCAGTGAGACTGTGGACACCCAAAACAAGTCGTGGATCGAGCAGCGCAAATGTTGGTCATAGCGACTTTGATAGTGGAGTTCAGACAGATATCAAACCGCAGTTTCTCCTCTCCACCTGCCTAAGGTCTGCATCTCGGGTGAAGCGCTCCGTGGCATCGTCGTCTGATCGGGACGGCGTTCAGGGTTTGGGTGCTAATAAGTTTTGACCGAAAGTTTTGAGCAGGTTTTTCTGCACCGTCGTCTGCTTGGGACGGCTTGTGAGATGCTCGCAGGAACAAAAGAGAGGCAGGGTGCGGTGATTTGCCAGTGCCCGAGTTGCCGTTCACGACGCGGAGTGTGAAAGCTCCAAATGAGTTGAGTTTACCAACGATTACTAGTGCTAGTGCTCCTCCTACTACTACTAGTCACCCCACCACCCCANGAAAACTTGAACACACCACCACACCACACCACCACACCACCACACCACCACACCACCACACCACCACACCACCACACCACCACACCAGCACAACCACCAGCCGCAGCCGCACCACCACCAGCAGCAGCACCGCCACCACCACAGCACTACCTCTGCTAATAGACTATTCTGCTACTGCTTGTACTACTACTGCTGCTGCTGTTGCTGCTACTACTATACCAGTTCTACTTCTTATTTGGCTACTACGACTGCTACGACTACGCGCTGGCCTTCAGCATGTGACAAGCTTCGCCACCTAATTCGCCGTCTTTCCTGATGCCATGATTCTCCAAGGACTGCTTTGCTGGTGCCTCTCTCTTGTATCGCTTCTTCTCATTCTGGATGTGAGGGATGATTGTTTGACCGCAGCGTTCGTTTGGCTGCGGACTGCCATGGGTGTGAACATGTAGTGCAGGCAGAGGTAGTTGCAGTTTCGCTCACAGTGATAAATATAGCTATTAGCGGTTGTGCACTCCAGGATCATGGTGGCACAGGCAATCTTGTTGGGATGCTCGAGCTTGCATGCAATGATGAGTCTGGACCGGAGTTACACCTAGTCCCCATCGCGAAAGTCAAGCGATACCACGTGCGAGGATTGGAACACTTTCTGCCCAGTGCTTAGCAAGAAGGCAGGTTGCTTCTGTCACTGCTATCATCATGTTGCAAAGCATCAACATCACCACCTTCGTCATCCTCTGGAACGGCCCAGGCTCCACGGACCTGCCCTGAGCCCAAAACACACGATACTCGGGCCTCTTCCGACCCTCCTGTGGTTTTCCCAAGATCCTGTGTTCTCGGGCTATCCATCAGCATCATCAACACCCCCCTCGCCGTCACCATCATCCCTGTCATCAGTGTTGTCGTCGATGTTGTCGCCGCCGAGTGACTACATGTGTGGCTCAAGCTGTGGCTGCAAGCTCGTGGTCCAACAGGAACTGTTCTGTAGCGGTGCTGTAGCATAGCTGTGGAACAGATGGCGGAGCAGGAGGGCAGGGCCTTTGGTCACTTTGGTCCGTTTGTGCAGTGTTCTGAGCCGCCGGCTCGTGGAGCTCCCCAAACCAACCTGTTCCGGTCTGACCGTAGGGAAGGCAGGAGGTGTCGGCAAAACGCTTCGGGCTTGTTTGAGTGTATGGCATCCGCATGCATCTGGTAAGCACGCAGGACAGAACTGCGCAAACAGTTCAAGAGCTCACCGACATCATGCAGGACTTGGCCAGGTAGGTGCAGTTCTTGTGCCTTGCCAGCGGCGCGTCCTGTCAGTCCCGTAGGAGCTCGCGAAGCGTGTTGAGGATCAGGATGCCAGGTGCAATTCTTGTGCGTGAAGCCGTTAGCGGGAAGGGGGCTTGGCGAAATCTTTCTTCACCTCGGTCGACAGGCTGAAGTCTCAGCAGATGGAGCAAAAGATGGAAACTGCAGCTCTCAAGCGACGCATGGAGGCACCGGTCTGGCAGTGTCTCGGTTGCTGTTGACATGCTCGAACTCATCGAATCCCATGTCCTCCTTCTGCCAATGATCCTTCTGCTGGTCGCATTGCTACTGCATCGTTTACAGTGCTGCTGCTGCTTCTGCTGCCGATGCTGCCGCCGATGATGGGATGACTCAGCTGACGAAAACGACGAAGAAAGAACGAAGACACACCACTCACAATAATATGACGGCAGCATCGACGACTGGTGCAAGGACGGAGAGGATGAAGGTGAAGCTGATCGCGGCTTTCACCATAAGCGTGATGATGGTCATGAGTCTAGTGACATTGCTGATATTCTAACGGCTGTGCTGATGATCAGGACGTTGATGCTGACGCAGATGCTGAGGCCGAGGCTGAACCTGATGGCTGCGGTGTGTGTTTGATACTGGCAGTGGTACTAATAAGCAGATGGTGGCTGTGTCGGGGGCAGTGGTGGCAGTATGTGGCAGTGGTGGTGGTGCTGGTGCTGGTGCTGTTGCTGGTGCCGGTGCTGGTGGTGGCGGTGCTGGCGGTGCTGGTGGTGGTGGTGTTGGTCGTGGTGGTGGCGGTGATGAAGAACAAGAAGAGCAGGAAGAATAAGAAGAATACAAGAGGAGAACAAGACCAGCAACAACAGCAACAACAGCAACAACAGCAACACCACCACCACCACCATCACCACCACCATCACCACCACCAGCACCAGCACCAGCACCAGCACCACCAGCACCAGCACCAGCACCAGCAGCAGCAGCAGCAGCAGCAGCAGCGAAAACACCAGCAACACCAGCAACACCAGCAACACCAACAACACCAACAGCACCAACAACATCAACAACACAAAAGACCAACACCAACAACGGAGCTGCAGCAGCAACAACAACAACATCAAGAACCACAACCACAAGAGCAACATGGTCGTGGTCGTCGTCGCCCTCGTCGTGGCGGTGGTGGTGGTGATGATAATAATGGTAGTAGTGGTAGTGGTGGTGGTGGTGGTGGTGGTGGTGGTTGTGGTTGTGGTTGTGGTGGTGGTTGGGGTTGGGGTTGTGGTTGGGGTGTGGTTGTGGCTGTGGTTGTTGGGTGTTGGTGTTGGTGCTGGTGCCAATGCTGGTGCTGTTGTTGTTGTTGTTGTGGTGGTGGTGGTTGTTGTTGTTGGAGTTGTTCGTGGGCGGCGTCGACTGTTGTTGACGATTGTTGCTACTGTGATGATACTGATGCTGCTGCTGATGATGATGCTGCTGATGATGGTGATGATGACGACGACGATGGTGGTAGTTGTGGTGCTGCTGCTGCTGCTGACGCTCGTGAGGACCTCCAGCAGAGCAGTTTGAAGGAGGTGAAGACAGTTCGCCAGGAGCTGTTAGACTTGAACACCGGCGTTCCTCTTTGTAGAAGTTGATCGGGCAGTTTCTCCCAGGAGTACGATCTGGCTTTGGACAGCCTCGGCTCTCTCATTGAAGATGTTGCTCGGAGGATGACACGTGCGGTGCAACGCTTTGAGGAGCCCAGACTGTAGCCGAGCCGAAGGGTCATGGAGGGTCTTCCGATACAGATACACTGCTACACCAGTAAAGCATAGATCAGGAGCGTGGCATCGCGGACTTGGAGCGCACCCGCAAGAGCCCGAGATCCCAAAGGTCCAACATGTCTCGACACTACGTTTGACCGCCTGCGGGTCTAAGGCGATCAGGTTGAAAAATCCTTGGCGACACACTCCACCATCCTTACACAGAAAATTGCATCTCGGCGCTTGAGACACATTGGTCGGGATGTGCCGAGAGCTCTCCTTACCTGTGAACCGATGCATTCCGAACCCTGCTGGAGGATGCTGCCCTTGCTGCTGCAGTTGATCGTTCGAGCCAGGCCAGGAAATAGATGCACCAGGCAATGCTTATTTTGTAAGAAACCCTGTTAGCTTTGAAGGCAAGTGATCACGCCGATCGCGAATCTCGCGAAGGTAAGTGTCAATTGTTCGTTGTTGTGCTGCATGCAGTGTTAGTGCGACAGTGTACTAACGAAAGAAGAGCATATGGAGTGATCTGCACCTAGGAGACGAGGATCACGGCGGCGGTACTGGAAGTGCATCGGCTAAGAAACCTTACCAGCAGATCGAAACGATGCGTTCCTTGGCTGTGGTCTCTAGTGTCGTCCTTTTTTGGTGTTCGCAAATTTCTGGAGCCGAGGACGCGTGGAGACGATCGCACAGATGTTGCGGAATGAGGCCGTTGCAAATGCAGAGGGTGCGCTCGGGCCTAGGCAAAGATTTCAGAGCCAGGCGCTGGCTCAGACCCAAGCCTTCGAAGCCAAGCTGTCCTCCATTGAAGCCGCGCATTCGGCGGAGGCGAAAAGGCCCGGATAGTGTCATCTGACGGCGGCAGTAGCTAGTATGATACTGCGCAGGTGGCAGGGCATGCTGTCCTCTTCCTTCACTCAGCTCCAGGAGCTGTGGGCCCTAGCAGTGCTAGCTGTTTTCAATCGCCCCATGAGAGTCAGCCTGCAAGCGGCGAGGGTTTGCAGCGTTCCATCTCGCAGCTCGAGTGTGGACTCACGCCTGCGGGCCCACAGGCAGAATGCATCCATTTCTGCTTTAGTTCGTTTTCTTTTAATTTCAAGGAAGAACCGAAACGTTGCAGTGTACTAGGGTGGATCAATTCCGATGCCACTGGCACCACCCGCCAAGCACCTCGGCTTCGAATTGCTGGCATTCCGCGCGGAAACTGCAACATCGAAGCTTTGTTCCTCCACGCAAGTAGCATCTTTGAAGGAACGACAAAGAGATCACCAATGCGGAGAAGTTGAGGGAGGAGTGTGCACGGGCAAATTTGAGACTAGTGAGGCCCCAGCATTGAAGCAGGATCTGTCCCGCAAGCTGCGTGGCATCGCTTCCTCCGTGAACGGGGCTCTGGTGTCACTGGAGTCACAGGCAGAAACTCGAGGCAAGTTGGAGAGCACCTGTGAGAGAGCCGCGAGACGCTGCAAGCCGCAAGCCAGGTCAGTCCCCGCAGCGAGCACGCAGCCCGGTGGTTCTTCCATTGAACCCTGCTGGCACGATGGAGAAACAGATGAGGCCGAAGTCGAAATCTCCCACTCGGCTGTCAGAAAAGCGTGCTCCCCAAGCCCCCAGCACTGGCAGGCAGAGGACAGAGAAAGACCAGGTCCCTTTGTCAAGCTGCCGAACGGTTCGAACGTAGCCTAGATTTGCTCTCGCGGCTCAATTTGCAGGTGCGATCGCCTCCAGTGGGCATTCCAATGACAGGTCCTCTTGAGATGCGTGAGGACGGTTTTGCAATTCAGACATTCGATCGCAAACTCTGTTTATAAAGGAAGATGATTCCATTTTCGCAAGCAGCATGTGCAGTGAAGCGCCCCTTATTTCCCTGTTTGTGGTGCCTTCGGTCGAACCCGAATTGGAAAGTGCATGTGCCGGGATATCGGAGAGGCGAGGACGGTTACGGAAGAGGAAAACGGCACCATGGTGCCTACTTGCGGCTCCGGCAGAACCTGCATTCTTTGCAGATCGACCTGTGCGAACACATGGAAACACGCATATTCCATTGTCGACTGCATACATATAAGGCCCAATGGGTGAAAGCCGAATCCATCGAGAGGGCCTTAAAAACCGTAAATCACATTATCCAATATTGTTCCGACGTGTGCTGGACGACGTCGGTGATGATTGCAAACCGAAAGTATCCACAGGTCCCTTAAACGCCCAATGGGCGGAAGCCGAATCGTTCGAGAGGTACCTAAAAACCTTGAGAAACTTATTCTCCAACGACATTGTCGCCAGTCGACAGTATCGAGAGGTCCTTCGAACACCGATGGTGGAACCCGAATCCATCGAGGTCAGTCGGACACCGAAAAGATTCGACACATTCTCCAACTGGAGGCACTCGAAAGCTCGGGCTTTTAGGGATCTCTTGATACTGTTGTATTGCAACCACCACGAAGCACCCCAAAAAAGCTAGTGTTGTGACTGCTTCCACCGGGAAATAGTTAAAGAGTAAGTTTCTGCCTGTCGATACTTCGGATTTGTGCTCACCACGAAATATCGACAAGTCCTTGACAAAGATCCATTCGGGACCCTTGAGGGATTCGGCTTCTTTCGATACGTGAGCATCAACCTCGAAGCATATCTGTGGTTTGATGCCGGCCTATTTGTGTAGCTGGCAGCATTGCCAAGGAATTGCGTCACGTCCCTTCGTAGGCTCCTTGGTTGCCGCGGTTGCAGTTGATTGGGGCTGTTATCCAGCCTAGAAATCGAGTGCAAGTTCCAGTGCCAGCTGCTCCAACAACCTGACAGAGCAAAGTCGGATATGTGCTGACTGGAGCCTCAACATGCGTACTATTGTAAAAGCATAGTATGGAAGCCTCAGTACACGTACAGACACACGATGTGATGATCCATTGCTCCTTGGGAGGTGCGATTTGATCTTGATGATGTGTAGTTTTGATGTTGCCATCGCATGTGGTATTGAGGTTTGGACCGGTGCAACTTTTCAATATTGCGTCTGTCGATTTTTTCCACGCATACATGATGATATTGAAACGGAATGCGTCTGGCAAGGAGAGATTGCGTATCGTTCCAATGGCACCATGCGCAATTCAATGAGTCGTTTCAATAACTTCCGACTTTCAATCGCCCAGGCTAACTGAAGTGAATACGGGGCTTCGTTGGTACCATAGCAACAGCTCGATGTTATCTTGTGTGTGCCAAGAGCACATGCAAAACAACTGAGTGATGTAAGCCCGTCGATTTGCGAAAGCATTCATGTTGTTCAACTTTGCGAGTCCAATGAAGTAAACCATGCAACAGCTGGTACAAATGTAAAAGGCAAAACAAAAGACCTCTTTCGTTCTTTGTAACGACGGAGCAGACATTGGGGGTAGGGGCCCGGGTGCGGCGAGGCAAGGCAGGCACAGGCAAGAAGGGAGCAAGGCAGGTTGGCCTCACTAGAAGGAAAACGGTAGATCCGGTAGATCCATCAGGGGCCGGGCCTAACATGCATACCTATGAAACTGTATTTGGCAAACTAACGAACGAACCCATCTAAGTCTAAGCCAAGTTCTACTCTAAGCCACGCCAACGCAAGGAAAGCTTAGCTGAACTTAGCTAAGTTCAACTTAGCTTTGTACGACTGAGTTGAACTGAACTGATCGAACAAGCGAGCGAGCGAACCAACGAACTACCAAGCTAACTACTTAGTCAGCTAGCTAACTACTAGCTCACTAACTCACTAACTCACTGACTAACTAGCCAGCTAACTAACTCACTGTCTGACTGACTGGCTGACTGACTGGCTGGCTGGCTGACTGACTGACTGACTAATTAACTATGCAATCCGCCCACAGATCAACAACTAAACAGATAATCAATAAATAGGTAAATGCGTAAGCAGGTAAGTAGGTATGTAGATAGATACGTAAGCGAGCTGACAAACAAGTAAAGAGGTAAATAGGGAGGTAGGCAAGCAAGTAGGTATGAAATGAGCAAGTAGCTACGTAAAATGAGTACGTAAACACACAAGAGCATGTTTACCTGCATGAACAAACATTAACGAATACGTACATAAATAGGTAGATACTAGACAGATAGATAGATAGGTGGTTTAGATACCCAAAGAAAAAGATGTATGTGTATATATACTATGCACAGAAAGCCTTTCTCATATATATATATATATATATGTATATACACACCTAAACACTAGTGGTAGTAAAAGTTGCACATACATATGTAAGAAACAAAGAACAACCGCAAGACTGCGATTGGAGCTTTTGCCAGCCCGAAGCCCGATTTGAGCAGTTGCACGACTGCAGCGTGGCCTGAATCGATCATCGGGCAGCATGGAGAAAGCATCAGTGCCGCCATGCTGCTGTTGGAAGGTGAAAGCTTAGGACATGAACAGAGCCCATCGCAGAGCTCTTCCATGTCCTGCCAGATGGTTGAAATGTCGGTCCTAAGATTCCTCTCCCCTCGTAAGCAGAATAAGCAGCGAACTGCAAGGACGGTGGAAGGCGCCCTGGAGTGCCCAACAGAGGCCAGAACACCAAGCATCTGTGAGCAAGTCTTTTGCACGTCGTGCTTGTTCGACGGCTTGGAGGCGGAAGCACCCTCATGCCAGTAGCGTGCGCAGCTGAGGGCACCTGACAGCTCGTTGAGTTTGCCACATGCCCGCCGATACAACGGTGCCTCGAAGCTACTGTGAGGAGCACATCACCAAGTGCTGCATGCGGTGCCATGGGCTTAGTTGTGGAGTTCAGGTAACATATCTAGTTACCTGCTTGCACGCACACACATTCCAGAAAACGGAGAAAGGGATCCCTGTACCATACTGCATATAACATCGAAACTGAGGCGTATTCGCCTCAGCGAGATGAGGCAACGAACCCAGGCCTTATTGGCGGCTTGTCACGTCATGGCTCAGCCCTCTGCCCTCGACCCTCGATCTCTGTCAGGGAGCGCGCTGGATGCCAGTGCTCACAGTGCCAACCGAATGACGCTGCAAGCTGAGCAAGATTCTCGCAAGCCGAGCTCCGTGAGAGCCTAGGGATCTCAGGTCAACTCAGACGACACCTCTGCGGAAGAACTCGTCACGCTTGCACATCGGGATGAACGGCACGCATCCTGCCGGAATGGCTTCGAGCCGGACCGTGCAATTGGCCAAGTGAGTCTGTTGTTTAATTAACGCTGCACATGGCTTTTCACATGCGAGGACTTCCATTGCAGCAGAACCTGACCTCCGCAATTCCATGAATGATCTCCAGCGGGCTCGCCCTTGACCTCAGCTTTCGCTATGATCAGAGCGCACGATACATCCCACACGAGCTTGGCTCGACAGGAACCCTGGTGCCGCTTCAATCTCAGCATTCGTTTCTCCTTGACGTGAGTGAGCATGAGTGCACCATCAGGGCAGGCATTGCTGCCTTTCCTCAGGACCCCGATGGCAGCCCACACACAAGTTCGACCGCAAGCGCAGCCACAAGCCGTGCACCCGCACATGCAGCAGCAAATGCACCAGGCGGTGTGATCGTGGTGAGTGTCCTGTTCTCGATCTTGGCCCCTGACAGGTGCGCAAGATCCCAGGCACCATGGGACTGCGCTCTGGGTATCATTCTCCGAACGTTCAGGCGAGGGAGCTCGTACTGTAGCTCACGTGGTTTGCCTGGTGTACTCTATGCCATGCCTGGGATTGCAGGCACGAAGCCCAATGCCGGCTCCATGCCACCACATCCAGATCTGAGCCACGATGGGTTCGTTCCGATGTGAGAGTTGTGGTCGGTCATCCTTTCCTGATCTTTCGTGTGTGGGTTTCGTTTGCAATGGTGCAGACACAATACTCTTGACGGCCGTTCAGGCATGTTGCTACTTTAATGCAGCAGAGAAAGGATGAACCGCCAACCGCCTTTGCAGCATGATTCGCTTTGTGCGAAACACACAATGCTGCGTGTTTCAATTTCTTACCTCAGCCCTCCTTATGCTGAGATGCATGGCCCGACCGACCTGTCCTAACGTGCCCGCTGTGAGAACACCACTCCCCTTTTTGGTGCACGGTTCAGATCACAAGGTCGGAAGGGAAGATCCGAGTGCTTAAATCTGCGCTCATAGAGGCGATTGCTGGAGCTGAATAGCGTCTGATGGCTTTAATGCGCATCCGCGCCAAATCTCGCAACGAAATGAGCGGAGGTGGCACTGTAGGGATCATCATGAAATCTTTGACTCGCGCGCGCATTCATGGAGAGGAGAGGAGGGGTCTTGACAGGCATGCCCGAACTCGGGCGCTGAAGCTTGGCAAGGCCAGGAGTCTGCCGGGTCCATTTCCGGTTTACCTCTTTTTCAATCTTCGCAAGAAGCACAGGAGTCCAATGCATGAATATTCAGGAACAGCCCGGAATCCTTTTCAGTATTAGGTGCCTGAACGGCCTGGCATGCCAGATCTTGAGTACGTGAAGCTCCGTGGGGAGGCAGGCTCAAGGGAAGCTGAGGCTGCATAAAGCTGCCCGCCTCGGTCGCACATCATGGCGAAGCAAACCCTGAGATATGCCATGGTTGGTGGTGGCCAGGGTTCATGGATCGGCGAGGCACATCGAAAGGCTTTGGCTTTGGACAACACTGCCAGGCTCGTCGCCGGCTGCTTCTCTTCCAGCCGAGAGCGGTCGCAGTCATTTGGCGAAGCTTTGGCTTTGCCAGACTTGCGTGTCTACGGCTCGCCCTCGGAGCTCGCGGAGAAAGAGGCGGCTCTTCCAGTGGACGAGAGGCCGCACTTTGTCGTCATCTGTACACCCAACCGGCATCACTTGGAGCAGATTGAACTGCTGGCTGCAAAGGGTTTCCCGATAGTCTGCGACAAGCCGCTCTGCGAAACTCTGGCCGAAGGAAAACAGGCCCTGGCAGCGCTGGGCGGCGGCCTCTTGGCGTTGACTCACTGCTACGCAGGATACCCTATGATTAAAGAGGCCCGGTCTCTGGTCAAGAAAGGTCGCTTGGGCACGCTTCGAAAGGTTGTTGTAGAGTATCCACAAGGCTGGCTTGTGCCAGAAGAGGGTAAAGATGGCAAGCCGGCGATGAGTGCCTCCACCGGCGTCTCTAGCATGGTCGATGTGGGCACGCATGCAGAGCATCTGGCTCGATATGTCACTGGCCTCGAGGCCAAGGAGGTTTTTGCAGACGTATCTAGCTTTGTCACTGGAGGCCCCCGCGCGCCAGATGACTTCAATGTGCTGATCCGCTATGAGGGAGGTCAGCGGGGAGTGCTGATTGCCTCCCAGTCGTCATCGGGGGAGCAGAACTGCTTGCGCCTGAGGGCGTATGGCTCGGCGGGATCTCTCGACTGGATGCAGGAGGATCCTAACATCCTTACGATGCGCTTGCGTGACCAGCCAGTACAGACACTCCACCGTGGACAACCCTACCTCAGTCCCGAGGCGCGTTCCTGTTCCCGCCTTCCACCAGGCCACCCGGAGGGTTATCTGGAAGCCTTTGCCAACATCTACCGCAGCTTCGCTGCTGCAGTGCAGGCACGGGACACTGGTGCGGAGGTTCCAGAAGTCGACTTCCCCACGGCAGCCGATGGCATTGCCAGTTTGGCCTTTGTAGAGGCAGTTTCCAAGAGTTCTGAGGCAGGTACTTGGGTCCGCGTCTAGTCAGTCTAGTCGTGATTCTCACGTGACGTCTTGAGCTCGGTTTAGAAGAGCCCGGATCCTTCAATTCGGAGTCCCGAGCTCAGTGGGTGCTACCGGCCACTTGGGCCGGTGCGCCCCCTTTCATTTTGGACAGAAACGAGGTTCAAAGATGCTTCGAAAAGAGCAGTGCATCATCCGGTATGCAGTATTCATAGTCTTTGAGAGGGCCCTCCCCTCCTGTTAGCCATGCTCACCCGGAGGACGTAGTATCGAGCTTTTCTCGCTTCAGAGCTTGCACAGTAGTTCGAGACCGCTCAGGCACGACCCGTTCACCAACGTTGGTATTTAATGTCCTATCAAGTGGACATACAGGCTGAGGAGCACGAGGCTTTTGAAACCTTCCGCCAATACTGCCGGTCACTTCAGGTGTTCTACTCTACCACAGCAAACTTGAGGTAGTTTGGATTTGGCACATGGATCAGCGGCATGATCTGATCTGGAAGTGTAGCTGCTCCATGTGTCAAAGTCAAAACAATCGCTTCGACACCCAAGTCCGGGCTGGTCACGAAGGACACCGGCAGTACGCATCCGTCTCTGCACAACGGCCTTGTCTGGCGGATCCATGGGCGGACGTGATGCATCGGACAGTTGCTGAGGGAGACGAGCACTGTCGTGGTCTTCAGAGGTCAGAGACAGATCAGTGCCACAGAACAGTCACTTGCCGTCGAAGGTCTAGTTTGCAAGGGAACGCCAGCAAATGCGTGAAGCACGGGAAGAGGAATGGCCTGCCGCTCATATCATGAACGATTGTGCTGGAGAAGGCGAGAGCGGTGCCCAAGGCCATAGCTCGTGCCATCGCAGCCAAACAACTGAGCAGGCCGAGGTGATTTGGAGACTGGACAGCGTATGCATCCACAAGCCTTGGGAGCGCGTGATCTGGACCAGAAGACGTGGGCCTATCCAAGTTGGGCCGCTCCGACGTCGGCAACATTATCATGAGAAATACGGATCCAAAGTCATCGCTCAAGCAGTGGATCAAGCAAAAGAGTTCGTTCGAAAATGCGTGGATCGGGGTGTGTTCGTACACAAAATCGTTTTCATTCACTAGCAGGGTCTTGCTGGACACGCCGACATCCTTCGAAGCAGTGGTGCACGCACTCGAGGAACCACGCTTCATGCGACGACGGGTTCGCATATGCTTGGACCAACGCAGGATATGCAAGCTCAGGTTGCTTTCATGAAAGCACGAGGAAAGGGTTCAATCGCCTAGTTGCGATGAGTTTTATAGACATGATGAAGAAAGGAAGCACTGGCACCATGCATGCGTTGTGAGCAATATGTTGCGCGACGACACGCCAAGAGCGACACCAGTAGCTCTTCCGCCATCGTGATGGAGCCCGTCGGTGGTTTGTACCGAAAGGTAGTCATCGGCTCCTGGCTCAGGACTTCGCCCACTGCCCGGCCGTAGAGTTGAGTGTTTACTGAGGCAAGGAGCAGAGCCACCGAACCGGCTTCATGACCGGGCACTTGCTGTGGCAGGACTGCCTTTTAAAAGTCAAAACCACCGTTGAGCTTCCAGTCCAAGCTGACACAGAAGTTGTGCTCAAGAGTGATCGAATCGCAGAGCTTGACGTGAGCGTCCTGGCCATGCTTCGCTTGCTCTTTCAGTCAGGATCGACTGCGCGTTGAGCAGCAGCAGCGGGACAAGCAGCTTAGCAGCTGGCACAAGAAGCCTCGATCTTGGGGTCTTAGAGTTTGCAGTCACTTCTCCAAATCTCCCTGCTAAAGGCTGGGGCTCCATCCCCCGGGGCTGGCGAGCCCGGAAGAAGGCGCAGTGAGACTGGAGGTCTTGTGCTCCACAGGCTACAACTCTTAACTCTTGGCAGGTGGTCAGCTTTTCGAGACCAGGACAGGGCCGAAGCCCTTGGCGAAGCTTTTTGCACCTGTCAGCTTCATACCGAAAGCTGCTGGGACAGCACGGAGAATTAAAGCAAGAGGCAAGGTCCTGGAAGCCAAGAGCTACAAGTAGGGTTTTCTAAGCTCAGACAACCACCATGAAGCAACAGTGGCAGGATGGCGAGAGATCGGCTTCTTTGGCAGGACTCGCAAGGACTGCTTCCATGCATCTGTGTCGTCGATGTGTCGAGGCGCGTTTAAGGATTGCACCTGTCGCCTTGCACACACCCAACCTTCTTGCAGCAAGCATCAGCGTGTGGCCACATTCCATCTTCGTCGCCGTGGCACGGCATGGCATTGCTGAGCACGCAGGCCCTGGCAGTCGGAATCCAGACCTCGAGCTCCCAAGCTGCAGCCAAGTGTTTTGGATTGTATTTGGGATTTCGGCGTGGGATTTGGGAGGTGCTTTCTGTTTTGAGTTGTGCAGTGGATTATTCAGTTAATTTAGGCGTGTGCTTTGTGTATTGCGGGTTTAAAAGGGTTATTTTAGCGGGAATTGGGGTGAAAGAATAGGGGGTGTATTGAGTGTGAGGTCTGGGGTCAGCACCTGCTTGCTTCAACATGCCTCGTCACTCGGTATTGCACATAGTTAGCCCTCCGGCCACCCAGGACTTTGGCGGGTCGTCGTGAAGCTGAGCGACAAGGCCGTTAGCGCATCACGCAGTCGTGCGCTCTGCATCCAGTCTGAGTTAGTGACCTCGAAGAAGCGCTTTACCCGTGACTGCCGACACTGCGCTCCAAAGTTCGGCTGGCCGCTCTCAGGCTGCGAAGCTCACGTCCACGCCAACTGTCTACCTGACTAGGGCTTCCATCCTACAGGTAGTGCTGGCACGATCAAGCAGCATGCGTCCACTGACAGCCATGGCACGGCGGCGGCGGTCACGATGAGCCCGTGCCATTGGAGTGCATGAGCGGAATAGATGGCAGCAAAGCTAACTGGGCCCTGCTCAGGGAACTGTGATCCGGGTTCAGAAGCGGGTCCATGCATGATTCGTTCAACCGGCATGCAAAAGAGGTACAGGACGATCGTCGGCATTGTGGCACTTGCCATCCTTTTGCAAGGCAAGGTCTTGGCACTCGCCGGTTTTCGAAGTGGACATTGGTTGAGATGTCCGACAGATCTGCTGCAGGTGTGCCTATAGTGCTGCTCTCTCGGCTTGCTGGCCCGGTACCGACATCTTGTGAGGCATCTGAACCAGTGTAGGGGCGTGTGGGGGCAGAGTGAGTGCAGTCTGGCGCTTCAGTTGACGTCCACCTGAACTACCTGATGTCTGGCAGGCCCTTTCAAGGATGAGAGGGCCTTGTCGTGGGTGCTTCTGCTGCTTGTAAAGGCCATCGTGGTCCTCGGATATGCCATTGACTGGAGCACTGGGCGTGTCCCCGAGGAGCCACTCGTTGTCTGCGAGTGCACATGCCAGCGCAACAATCTGAGCTCGATCACGCGAGCATGTGTTCAGCAAAACCGCACACTAGCCAACACCCAAAACGGAGAAGCCACACAGCCAGGGTGGCCTGCTCTCGCAGCGCTTGGCGCTGGCACTCACCGCCCTTGACGAAGCTCGCATGCCGCATGCCGTTAGACAGGATCAACAGTCAGACACGTGACTACTTCTACTTCTTCCTCTTCTTCTACTACTACAGCTCCGACTATTCCTACTATTCCTACTATTCCTGCTATTCCTTCTTCTCCTGCTACTCCTACTACTCCTACTACTCCTACTACTCCTATTACTCCTACTACTCCTACCACTCCTGCTACTCCTCCTACTCCTCCTACTACTACTCCTGATGCTCCTGATACTCCTGATACTCCTACTACTCCTACTACTCCTACTTCTCCTACCACTCCTACTTCTCCTACTTCTCTTACTTCTCCTACTCCTACGTACTCCAACTCCTGCTCCAGCTCCCGCTTCCGCTCCGCTCCTGCTCCTGCTGCTGCTGCCGCTTCTGCTCCTGCTCCTTCTCCTGCTCCGCCTGCTGCTGCTACTGCCCTGCTACTTCTCCCACGGCTACTACTACTACTACTACTGCTACTACTACTACTACTACTGCTACTACTACTACTACTTCTACTTCTACTTCTACTTCTACTTCTTCTACTTCTACTTCTACTTCTACTACTACTACTACTACTATTGCTACTACTAATGATTTTAACGCTACGCCGCCCGCTTCGGCTTGCCGGAGACCAGCACGGTGACAAAAAATGAAACTGCAGAGCGCATGCAGCAGAAGTGGGAGGGAGGGGGGCAAGGACGGGGCAGGGNGGGCAGGGGGCGGGGGAGAGGGGAAGGGAGGAGGAGGATTAGGTGGAGGGTGCTTGAGCTAATCCCCAACACGCCTGGGCGGGCCTGCGGCCTCGGCGGATAATACTATTCCCTTTACTACGACGACGAACGACCTCACGCACCTGAACGCAGAACAGAGTTCACAGCCAACTGCGCACTTCAGAATCAGGTTTGCAGGGACCGAAGCACATGTTATATCAAATGCAATCAATCGCATTTAACTAGCACACCAAGCTCCATCATGGTAAAGCCACCCGAATCACTGACAACCCTGTGCTGGTTTGTCTTCGCGTTTTGGATACGCTGCGTAACGCACATACTAGTAGATGTAAGTAGGGGTGTCATAAAAAGGAAAATACCCTATCATGCTCATGTTTTCGCATCATTGCAGTAGAGGCCCTGTGCTTAGACGAGATGGGGTATGTATGTTTCTTGCTTTATCCGGTGCTCCACTGAGAACAGTAGGCAGTCTGCACTGTGATTACATCACATCTTTGCCACCCTCTCTCTCTCTCACTCTCTCACTCTCTCACTCTCTCTCTCTCTCTCCCCCTCCCTCCCGACTAAGGTTGGTCTTATCTGGGGGGATTGGCGAGGATGTTGTTTCCAAGGCCAGTTCGGCATGTTGTTCTTGTTCAGTTCTTCCAAGTTCAGACCGGTGGATAATGTGCCGAGGGGAACTTGCGAAGATTTGAAGCGGAGGAAGCCGAACGCTACATGTTCACCTCAACTGATCTGCTGAGCTTGATTTCGTAATCTGAAAGCATGAGCCTGGGCAATGCTTGCTCTGCTTATCGGCATGAAGGTGAAGCCGTGAAGCCTAGGACCTTGAGCCAGAGGTATCCGAGGCTGCGGCTATGAAACGCTGGCTCGAAGATCGCACAGCACTGACGACTGAGGCCACATGACCCATGCCACATGATCGTGCTTGTCCGCTGTGGCCACAGTTCTCAGCGAATCTGTTCATCAGAAATTATGCATGATGCTGATCGTTGTTGGCCGAGCAATATCCCGAAACCCAAGCCCAAGACCTGCAGAGCAGAGATGTCCCGGAAGCCATCTCTAATTCGGACGTGTGTAGTTTCCGACAGGTTTCTCATGCACAAAAATGCGGTCGCGGTCGGCATTCGCCATGGGATATGAAAGTGCCGGCGGTCAAATGCTTCCATACTCGCTGATGTGTACCTGTCGTGTGGCAACCTCTCGTCGTTCTGTTCGATGTCGAGACGCCGACGATGCACCATAGCCGTGATCCAGAAACTAATGCGACCCCCGGAGCTCAGGGCATATCACACCTACAAAAAAGGTGGCCGGAGAGGGAGAGCAAAGTCTGTGCCGACACAGGGATCGCGCTTGGATCGGCCAGCACCTCGCTATCCCCCCGCCCCTGTTTCGTTACGGTGACAGTACCGCACTGGTTCTTATGCCAAGCCACCCGGCATCAACTTGACTTCTACTGTACTGAATCCGCCAGCCGACTCCCGGGCACCCCTGTAGCAAAGCCTGTTGAAATGCTCCCTATAGGAGAAGGTCGGCTGTTTCTGATCGCTCTGGACTGGTTGGTTTTGCAAAGCTCGGTGAAGACCCAAATCATGGCATCGATTCGTCGTCGTTTTTGAGCCTGTCCGGAGATTCCGACCTGCACGGCAGCTGTTTCCAGCAGAGGGTCCGTTGGTTGTCCGATGTTCTCGGCAAGCAAAGTGCAAATCTGGTAGGGAGCTCGCCTCGGTCACGTCCAGCTGCTAGTGATACGGCTGCTGTTCTGAATGAGATTGCTTGCATTTCGCATCTGGCCAGCCTTCCAATGCTTCCGGTTGCAAAAGGCTCTTCTGTTGATGAGAAGTAAAGGTGCGTTCCAGAGCATGTGTGCCAAGCGGTGATTGTTGCACCACTAGTCATGCATGACAGCGGGGCGGACCCCGACGATTTTGCTCTTACTTTTGCTGTCGTTATGAATCAATGTAGCACCCCTTCATTATAGTCATCGGGCCGGTATTGTTGTTTCGTTACTGCCATGGCTGTCGGTTGTTAGCTTTGGTATCTACATCCCCGGGCCGAAAGTTTGGAGCTACAGGCGCATTTTCTAACATGCATGCTCTTGCGGAGTAGCGGAGTGCCCCAAAGTGTCGTTTACCCTACGCAGGCTAGCGGAGTAATTTCTACCCCGTTTGAAAATTACAATACTTTTTAGTCTTAGTTCCGGAGGAGGCCCTACGGCCTCACTTGTGTTAGGAGTCTATGGGGGGAAGAGGGCGAGGGGCTATGTGTTGTAGCATGTTCAAGCTAGTGGGTCGAACTATTGGCCCGGCGCAGTATGGGGTCATATCGTCGTTACCGTTTTGCGTTCAACTTATTTTGCCTTTGTTGGTGGACAGGGCCGGGTTCACGACACGACCGCAGGTCCTGCTGGAAGAAGTGTCCGTCTCGACCCAAACCAATGCGCTGCTTGCCTCTGCAATGAATGTAGCATCGACTGCGGTTTCAGCGTAGATTATCCATTATTCCAGCCCCAATTTCTAGGGTCGCTGGATGCTAGAGCCCACCTTTGGCAAGCTCATGTGTCATCTCAGAAAACAGTTTTCCTGAGTGGAGACTTCAGGCTGCGCTCACTGGAGCATCTCCTGGCAAGGGAAGGAGCTCTTCCCAGTTCCATCTGCCTGGCGTGGGCCTCACTTTGCCCGGAACGGTCCCCTGTTTTGAAAAACCTGCTGACTGCACCATGGCCATGCGCTGTGGTCTGCTTCTGTCATGAACCCTGAACAGGCAACCAATTCCTTCCATCGATTACGTGCACGTCGCACCTTCCAGAAAGCACTGCAGAAGATGAAGGCTGGCTTTTGCGCCCCGTTGCATGCGGTATGGTCGTAGAGCCCCCTACTTGAGACAGTGTCAGCTATCAAATTACTCCAAAGTAGAACTTCAAAGGTTGTGATTCTGGCCTGGCATGAAGATCTGGTTCCGACGACCTTGTCTTCGTTTAAAAACAGCAACTGTCAAAGCTCGCAAAGGCGTCTCACGCTTCCTTTCCCTGTTCTGTTTGGACAGTCCATGATTCTCGTACATCTGTTTGCGTCTGGGTGCCATTTCACCCATGCAGAGAGGGCAGTCTGTTCGGCAGCAGCTCCCATGCTTAGACGAGCTCCTTGGAGCAAGTCTAAAAACAAGGATTGGCTCTTCCCTACTCTTCCATTTCAGCATTGGTGGGCGGAGCAGGTGGATCCTGCTGGAGTTCAGATCTTCGCGTTGCAGGACCTCATCTCTTGTTTTTTCCACCTGAAGTCCCACAGTCCACATAGCCGCTGGTTTGACTCACCATGGTCTGCGGCATGCAGGTCTTGATGATAGGTGTGCAGGTACACAGACCCAGGAGTTCATGCTCTTGACTACATCCCCACAAAAGCATCGGCAGCTGACTTGTTAACGTGCCATCGAAAGCGCAGGACATCACATCATGTTTGCTCAAGGACCACAATTCCATACCCGTTCCTGTTCATACCATGGACACGTTGCTCCCTTGCAGCCATTGCAGCTGGTCGTTTCTTTTCAAGATTTGGTTGACAAGCAAAGCAAGAAAACGATGCCGTTTCTGCCATTACGCAGTCTCGTGAGAGAAGTTCGAATCTTTGCGAGAGCAGCCACCAGCCCTGCACGCAGAATCCCGGAAGGATGCTGCGCCCAAAACATTGTGGTCCGCGTTCTTCGGACACTTTGACGGCAATGGAGGTATGTTGCCGCTGTTGCTGCTAGGCTATTACTGGTTGTTTGAACTTCCCATACCATCACCAATGTCAAAGTCCTGTTGCCAATTGTAGGACCGTTCTTGACTGCGACTACTGAGGCCTGTCTACTATCACCATTGGACCAAAACAGCTTTTTCGATATCGACTTGTGCGCACGGCTATTCGCCGAAAAGGGTCAACTGCATTACTCGCTATCAAATCTCTTCGAGTGCTGATTGGGACCAGTGCCGCAGCATCCACAGCTTGTCCACTCAGGCAGTAGGAATTGTCAAAGATAGTTTCTTGTAGTCCTTTTCGTAAGCTACGCGATTAAGGCATCAATAGATGACGATGTGCTGGAAATACTTGCTGCACCTAGGACCTAGCACGGTTCCGATAGGTCAGGCTAATGTAAAACCCTTGAGAGGCCTAGTGTCCACGCCTGGAAATGCAGTCAGCACCCATAAACATAGGCAAGCACAAATTTCTTAACTACACACTCAGATATGTATCCACATATACATATGTATGTATGCATGTGTATATGTCGGTATGCGTGTCTGCATGTCTGTCTGCATGCATGCATATGTATATCTGTGTACGTATGTATGCATGCATGCACGCACATATGCAGTACACATATGTACCCCCCCCCAGAAGGACCAACCTGTGCAATGCTAAGTGTGAAGTCCATGCATGTGTCCTGTTCATGCAGACAGTATGTATCTTCTGACCGCGCACCGTCCATGCATGTGGTCAAAGTGGAAAACACATAATCGTAGGAAGGCCTAGAACCTAACGGCCTATCGGAGGCACCAACAACACGGCATGGGAGTCCCGTCAACAGGTTGCATAAAAATCAGTTTAGGAAGATACTTATATACATATCTACATGTATATATCTATATATGCACGATTATGCACGTATATATACATATGTAATGTAATATAATTTTGCTGTAGTCGGCACTTTCATACTATAAACTGAACGTGCTGAGGGTTCGCTACAACATGACTACAAGACTTAGTCTGACAAGTGATCTTTGTAGAACATTAGATCTTTTGCAATTTGCCGGAGTATCTGCTCTGAGAAATCTGAGGTTCCAACGTTGAAGTGGAAGAAGCCGTGAAGGCTCGCAAGCAGAGGGTTTTACAGCTTTCGACATCTGATTGTCAAGCCTGCGCAGTCGAAATAAATGTAGACATACATACATATATATATATATACATTATATGTATATATATATATATATATATGTATATATATATATGTATATATATATGCGTATGCATATGCATATACATATATATATATATATATACACACACACACAGACATATACACATGTACGGTTGCGCCCCGTCGGCCCCCCCCTCCCCCCTGGGTTTTGAGCCCCGGAGTGTAGTTCCCCCTGCGGAATGGTTGGGTGGTTTAGGCCTTCACGCAGTGCTTCTGCCTGTGGTCATCCCACCTTCACCCCTGCGGAATGGCTTGGGCCTTAAGCTTCGGAGTTAAGTTTTTCCGTGCAGTGGTTGGCTGCTTCAGGCAGCAGGGGTTCAGGCAGGCCGGCTCAAGGCAAGTGGCAAGTGGCAGATGGCAGGGGTAGGGGGATAGCATTGGGGGAGGACCTTCAAGGCCAGGATGCCCGAAGCAATTCACAATTCTCACTACGGAGGCGCTGTTAGTCCGCATTGTCTGTTGGGACGAGTGACACCATGTCCCCCTGAAGCAACCAGGCACGGCGTGAGCTCATGGCAATCGTCTACTACTTCTTGCTCGGCTGGCTGTGAATAGCCGAATGTCAACTTGAACCCGATCTCTGGTTCTTGTGGGTTCAGGGAAGGTGAAGTCACCCTATTGCATTTATCTACTCGCTGGAACAGCCAGAGCACATGGCTCCTGGGATGAGTTCACAGACCCGTGACACAGGATGTCACAGGTCAAGGGGCTACTTATACACTACCAACAGCAATCGTAAAGAAGATGGTGACGGCAGCAAAGGCACGAACAGTAAGACTAGCTGGTTGTAATGAATTTGGCTACAAAGGCAAATTGTGCGAGAATGGTGTAACGAGAAGGAAAGCAAAAGACTCGCCAAAGTCATAGATGACAAGCGTTGCACAGCTCGGCTGTGCGAGAACGGGCAAAGTCCCTGCCATTGATTTCACACGCAGAGCCCAAAGGTGGCGCTGACTCAGAAAAAGGATTGGGACAGTGTGTGCTTCATCTGAAGAGTTATTGCATCTGTTCTACTTCGCGCAGTTGCAACATGCTGCACAGGCCGGCTAAGGCTGAAGATAATGCGTGGGCTGGGGACTGAGGTGAGCAGTTTCTGCTGACAGCAGCCAACTGTAGACCTTCACGGTAAATCCAAACACTCGTCGTGACTCAGGCTTGCTTCGTCGACATCGGAGCCTTCGCTAAGGCCAGCTGTTGTGATTGTCCGTCAGAGCTTAGCTGGCTTAGCTGGGGGCTGTGAATGCAAACAACACAGAGACAGGCGCATCCCTGGTCGACTGCTGCAAAGAATGAGTGAAGCCTCGAATGACCTTTCCTGAGAAGCTCGGCCAGGCATGCGGAGCCTGACGCAGGTGCCCATAGGGTTGCAGATCATGATGAAATTGAGGGCGAAGATTTGCGTGTCACCAAGGGTCGGGATGTCGTTGGCAGTCTTTGAATGAAGGTGAGTTATGTCATGCTCGTACTATATACCTATGTCGTTTTGGTTCTTCAATCCGCGCGAAACCGCAGCTTGAGGCCCTTCCAGTCGAGCTGCGGCCGAGGTCGCCTTGAGGCCTCGGAGAGTGCCACGGTACTTTGAAGCAGGGACCAATATGTGTATATGGTTATACAGGATATACATGTATTCAGGTCTTTAATATGCTGAATGTCACGGGATCAGTGCAGCCTGGTCGAATCTTGATGGGATGTGCATACGACTAAGCTGTGGCGGACATGCTCAGCTTACAGTAAGTCTTCGCATTCCCGATCGCAAGAGGCATCATGAGGTGTGCCACCGCCAAGCGCATGCCCCCCTCGATCAGCCGCGGACCGCCTAGCTGCTGCATAGTTTCAGATCTGTGCGTGCACGCTCACGCTCGTGGAATAGACAAATCCAGTTTTGTTGCAGTCTCGCTAAGGTCGCCTCTCAGCGATCCGGAGCAGCTGGTGCTGTCTGGCAGTCTGCTGAGCAGGGTGGTGGAGTCACATGTGGACTTGCGGGGCCACGAATGAAGCAAAAATTGGAACCGACAAGCTATGATGCCGGCAACAGATAGTTGCGGTGTTTGGCCTTGGCTGAGCGTTTGTGCAATGAGCTTTCACCAGGCCGATATCCGGATGGGGTCGGCGGAAACCGCCTGGTGGCAGAGGTGCCTCTCAGGCACGGCCAGACGTCCTTTTCACAAGTGCTGTATGAAGTGCAACAGAACAGCTGTCAGACGCACTTCGGCACATGGCACCGATTTTTGCCAGGGACCACGAAATTGTTTGTCGGCAGCACCGGCGAGCCAAGCAGATCTGAGCCTTGAGCGCATGGAAGGCCTTATGGGCTTTAGGGAGTCGAAGAAGTACGGCAACAGTATCCCGGGAAGAAATGAGCGAGTCACCAAACCTTCAACGTACTTCTAGGACTGTCCGCTCTACTACAACACAGCAAAGAAGTGAAAGCAGTTTCTGTGCAGTAGATGGTCGCTGCACACATGGCGCTTGTCTCAAGACTGGGCCAAAGTGCGAGTCCGGCCGTCCAAGACGGCCCTCCCGCTCTAGCTCAGGGACAGGGACCTCCATGGGGATGTGTATGTAGGTAGGTAGGTGCGAGTTGGGCAGGTAGGTAGGTAGGCAGGAAGGCATGCATGCATGTATGTGTATGCACGTGTGTGTAAGTGTTTGTCTATGTGTATACCCCGTACATATAAGGATAGTAATAGTACATATATACCTGCAACGTAGGTATGGTGCGGCATGGTGTGGTATGGTATAGTATGGTATGATATGGTGTGTACTATGTGTATGTGTGGGTGTGCATGTGTGTATGTATGTGTGTATGTATGTAACATGTATGTATGTATGTATGTGCGTATGCATGTATGGATAGGCGCACACACGCATACATGTGTATATAGTATATATATATAGAGTCTACACAGACGCATGTATGTTACTTTAGAGCTGCATCGCATGTATGTGCATATACTCATACACTTAGAGCACTTTCAAAGAGGCGTTGTAAGTGTGTGTGTCACTAGAGCAACACAAAGAAATAAACATCAGCAGATGGACATTGACCAGAGGTCAATGCGAGCGCTGTGATCAGGCATTCTGTTGCAGAGGCACGAGCCAGACTGCCAAGGCTAAGGCTAAACGTGTGTTTATATATGTGAGCTTGTGCATAACACACACACACCCACACCCACACACACACACACACACACACACACACACACACACACACACACACACACACACACGACGCACGCACTCTCACACACGTGCACAATACGCACATATACATGGAAAATGTGTGCACAGACAAAGACACGCCTTCAGGATACACGTACAGGCACATGTTCTGCACATAAACTGATATGTGCATGCACGTATGCACTAGCAGATGCATATTTGCATAGATACATGCATTGATGCTAGATGTATGGATGTATAGATTGGCAAATCTTTATATGCATGCATATACACGCATGCTACAAGTCACATCACAATGCCTTCACATAAGAGATGCATAAAAACCGTAGTGCGTACACGTGAAGAGATGGTCAAGTCCATGAGTGAAGCAACAAACGACCAACGGACGGACTGACTGACTGACCAGCCGACCACCGACCGACTAAAGCTTCTTGCATAGAATCCCGGGAGGCCCATCCATATCACCGCCCGGCAGGGGCTTGGGATTCAACTCGAAAACGGTCTTGTCTTGAAGGTATTACTGTAGTACGAACCTACAGCACTTTTGCACATGATGCTCTGAAGATCATTGTCGTTGTGGTAGACGCTGTTCTGTCCTTGCTTGCCTGGTACTAGTGAAGTTCTCTGTATTTTTCGAGTCTTGTACTGACTGTTAGTTACTCTCAGCGATGATGTGATGATGGTGATATGATGATGGTGACGAGAACGTTTACAATGAGACGACTGATGCTAACAGTAGTGCTTGCTATCATTGCTCCTACGGTTTCCTTTCAACATGGTATCATGAGTGCTGATCTCTGCGATGAATGGGTTCAGATTACCGATCTGTCGCTCGATGTTTCCGAATCGGCCGCCTGCCGGATATTCTGCAAACTTGCGGGCAAGCGGATGTCGTACAAAGAGTCGCAGGGAGCTTCTGATTTGTTGATGCCTGTGTGCTGGCAAGACATGTGGCGACAACATTCTGTTCTGAACGTCACAGCTTTCTGTTTCACCGGGAAGTATTGGAAGCTGGTGCAATCAAAGCTTTAGATCCCTGACAGCACTTCCTGAGTTCTGCCAACTCCCTAAGCCACTAAGCCTCTAAGCTTCGCCAGATTTCCTCGAGCCCCGACATCACATGGCATGGGTGCCCATGGGGCGCCTGCTGCAGCTTGCTTCGCTTGGGTCGTGCCCCTTGGCGCAGCGCGTTGTTCTGCAAAGGGCATTGGGGTCCGCTTGCATCAGCTTTCGAGTTGAGTAACGTGGGTCATGTGCCTCCAAGGCAGAAATCAGAAATTCAGTCTGTGCAGAGTTCGTACATGTCCGCAAATCTAGTTCCGCCTCGAGCAGGCTCTCTGCGGTGCAGGCGGAGAAGGATCCAAGCAGGCCGGTTCGTATCGCAGAACTGCGGCAAAGGAGATAAATTTCAGTACCACGTCCACCAAACCCTAAACGCCAAACCCAAAAGCCCTGATCTGATGGATCCCAAGATTTTGGACGGAGGAGCCTCACAGAAGCAGACTGGGCCCGGGGGCTCTGCAGCCGGACCTCCGTGGGATTCTATGCAGGACGCCCCTTGGGCCGCTCGTGCGTTGTTCTTGGATTGGGAAGCACGGCTCGTGAATCTTCGAGATGATATGATCAGGTGAAGACTCCAAATGTGAGCCTTTAGAATAAAGCTTCGCGGCTTTGTCAGGAACTGCACGCAGCTTCGAGAAACTTTTGCCTTCGAGGGTCTTGGAGAGATGCTGCTTGGCAAGGGTACGGGAACCCATGGTACCTCTGCGGGAGTTTTCAGACTTTGCCGTGGCTTGCATGATTTTATTTTGCAGCTCGCAAGCGTCTTACCGAGGCAAGACGCAGACACCCTCCAAGGGCTCTTGGATCTGGAAGGGCCGGAACTGGTGCTGGGAGGCACTGGCAGAAGGGCTTCAAGCCTTCCGGTTGTGGGGAGATTGATCAGCCTCCCTACCGTATACGCTGCAAGGCGGTGAAGCGCCACGCCTGCTACGGGCATCACTCCTGGGAGGACATTTAGGATTTTGAAAGTTGTGGTTGTGTCCATGACGAGTTTTGTCATCTGATTCTTGACGCTTCATGCGATTGATACGGAAGCTGTTCTGCATCCAACGTTATCGTTGCATCGATGCAAAATCACCATGCTCCGGAGGATGCGCAACAGCAGGCAGCAGCAGACAAGCCGCCCGGCGGCTCTAGTTGCAATATGTTGCAATCATACTTGATGCCGAACCATTTCGGGTTTTGACTCTGCATGGACAAGTGTCAGTCATGATTGGGACGCTTCCTGAGAATCATAATCCGGATGTATTCCTGGGGAGAGATGGCTAAGCACCTTAGTCCCTGAGGGCATCTGATGCAGCTTCAAAAGCTAAATATCAATTCGACGATTTGGTCATGTGTTCATGCGTACATAGACACCGATGGAGAGTAAGAGGCAGAGAGAGAGACAGCGAGAGAGAGCTGGTGACCGGCACGGTTGGACGCATAAGGAAGAAGAGGAAGGGAGCAGTGCAAGGAAGAGTGACTATGCTTATGTGGGACAGGGTGTATCGGCCTATCGGGCACAGAAGAGACCAGATTCAGAGTACAATCGCGATTAGCATACGGTGCAGGCAGCCTGCATGTTTTCCCAGCATTCGTGCGCAGCCCTGGAAGGGAAGCTCCGGACCTTGACGACACGCCCTTCCCTGCGCTGCAGGCTTGCGGGGGGTGTTGTCCCTGCTCTTGCGTGGCACGAAACTCGGGCCCTCCGATTAAAGTCAGCAGTGCAGTGCGAGAGACCCTGTCAGGACGCCGAGCGCTGTGATCTGCCAGATTTGGGTGCCGACGAGCTGCACAGGGTAGATTCTGGTACATACTTTGGCATGTAACTCTTACATTGACGCAGTGTCTTGAAGCACGCGCACCGGCCCGACTCATTCGGTATCATGCATTGGCAGCAGACCCAGGCGCTTCGCTGGTGCCGGATCCGCCGCCTGAAGGCTCCAGAAGTCCATTCGATCCCAAAAGCGGACAAGACGAGTTTGTGTGAGATCTTTTTCCTGGAGCCATTGGAAGTATTGCTGGGGCTTGGCTAAAAGCTTTCTTCAGAGAGAGAGAGAGAGAGCTTGTGAACCCCCGCAGCTGGCAACGGGTTGAGGCACAATTGATGGAAATACGCACCTTGCCGCCAACTCCACACAAGCACCCATCGCACAAGCGGCGGAAACAGCACTGATCGACCGACCTACTGGTCGACACTCAGACAGGAGCTGAACTCGATGCATGGGACGATGGCGTCCCGACTGTACCCGCTGCCCAGCCCAACCCAGACACGGCGCCGGGGGATTGCCAACCACCCTCAAAGAGAGCACGCGACCACAACAGCATCACAGCAGCAGCAGCCGAAGCAGCGAGATACCTAACTTCCCTGGGACATGGTCAGCTCTCGGAACATAGGAAAGCGGTGACCTACAACCTACTAGAGCCGCACGTCGCCGCCCTGCTGCGGTGGCTGGGGACGCTCTCATCCAACATCGAGGTCCACCTGCAGCTGCCTCCGGCTCTGGCAGCCCTGCGGGGGATACTAAACTCGATCTTGGACCAGACTGTCAGTACGGCAACGTGGGCGTCCATGATCGAAGTGGGTGACGCCCTGGAACAGCTCTTGACACATGATGCTGACACCCTCGGGCTAGCAGCTAGGGGACACGCCGCAAGGTTGGTGGACCAGGCAATCGGGCAAGCGCGGGCGAGCATGTTTGTCGAAACACTTGGAGCCATGGTGTCCGTTGTGGACCACCTTCCCGACGATGCACTGCCAGCTGCGCTAAAAGTTGCCTTGCGCCTTGTACGGCGTATCTTGGCGAGAAGACCGGGAGAGGCTGCCCCGTCAACGGGGAGTGAGCAGATGTGGTGGCACCCGGACCGCCACCATGGTCTTGGAAATGTAGCCGAGTCGGCGGCATCGGTGAGCGACCGACCCTCCAGCCATGACTCGGGGGACAGCCACAGGGGTCGTCGACTACTAGGTATTCATGCCAAAGAACACTTCTAAAGACTGGGGGACTTATGCCGTACCACCAGAAGCACTGAGACGGGGGAGCACCGCCGTACGCCAAGTGTGAGCTCTAGTAACTTCAACAGAAAAGCATGCACCTGGCTTGTGACGGGGAACCTAGTTAGCATGAAGTTACCTGGTGACTTTATGTCGGGAACCGTAACCCATACCCTGTCTCCAAATGCAACGTAAGCATGCCAACTTCCCGCTGAGCCTTCACATAAACCCTCAGATATACAAGTTCATGTGTAGGCGATGTCTTTTTGTAACCAAGTACGGACGAAGCCGGGGGAGAAGGAAACATGTCTGTTTCACCAAACCTTGAGCAACTACCCGAAGGGGATACCTGCGAGACGAGCAACCGTGGCGACACCCTTGTATCCTGTATGCACGTTAATCCAGCCCTATTGTTGTGCCGTCGCGATTGGTGCGGAGCCCAGCCTATTTCGCCTAGCTTACTTGCGAGCACGTTGACCAGTTGTTCGGGAGCACTACAGATAGAGCTTCCAAGCGTGGTCTGACTGTTGGTTGTACGTTCTGCGTACTGTTTGAGCTATGTGATGCCGCTTGCACAACATGGAAGCACCTCCTGCAACCGGTCTGACCGACACATACCATTTGGAGAAGCAAGACGCCGTGATTATTGTTAGGTTGTACTACCTGAACTTCGAAGCACAGGAGACTGCTGCTCCTGTACTGGTTGTATTGGTGCTGTTGTAGGTGCATTGTGTACAAGGTGTTCGGGGCGGGGGAAAACGATGCAGCGAGTTCTTGTGATGAGCAATGGTCGCACATGCTGATTTTGAATCATCGTTTTCTTGTTGTTTCTTGTTGTCCTTCCCTGGCTGCAACAAAAGGCATGTGGAAACAGGCAGGTGGTAGCCACAGCGAGTGCACAAGCCCAACAGTCCTGACAGCGCGGGGTTTATTAGTTTTGATCCACCTAGGCTGTCAGCATTCGTGGATAAACCACTGCAGGACAATGGTGCTACGCACGGGCCATGCCAATATTCCCCAAAAGCAGCAAGGTGTGTGATGCTCGGTTTATACCTGTTATGTCGTGTATGCTTGCATCAAGCTTTAACGGTGTGTGCTGTCCATTTTGGTTCAAGTGTTGACTTTTCAGCAGACAGACTTAGCAACTTCCAGCCTCTGCCATGTCTTGGTTCAGCAGGTGAGACGCACTGAGCACTCGCTCATAGCCGTGCTCAGTCAGGACGCTGACCTGACGGTGGAGGCGTTGAGCAACCTGCCTTCAGACGCTCGCGGCCGCTTGCAGACCATCTTAGCCTTGGCTGAGGAGACAGCAGCCCAGGCAGCTGGTCTGGGCACCGCGCAGTACCACCTGTTGGAGTCAGGCGAGGAGTCTTCAGGCACAGACGACCAGCCGGACCCAGACGTTGGAGCAGCTCAGCCTTCAGCAGCCTGGGCAGACCAG
>BGNK01003302.1:72316-73842 GCA_003297005.1 Symbiodinium sp. clade A Y106 | reverse complement strand
GGGTACTTGGAAGAAGTCTGGTCTGATACCAGAATGTAACGGACTTTATGTCGGGTATAATTCGGCCATCTTGTTGGGTATGCTTGAAGGGGGACACCATCGGTATCCTTCACGACTGGTCCTTTGTCAGAATTACCAGCCGGAACACACATGGGTCTCCGGTCTCAGCCGGTTCTCGATGGTTGTTTTTTTGTGCCTTCTTCTCATATTTCTCACGTCTTTTCTTCGATGATATCCTATTTCTTAAAAAGTAGATCTCTTCACTTCTCTAATGAGAGCAACGATTTTGAACTTGACTAGTAAGAACCTCGAGGTCTCAAGCCTTATACTGTTATTATAATGCAAGACAAAACGATCGAGTGAAACTTCTTGCAGGTACAGAGCTATGCGTCCATAGCTCCTTCCACCTATTCCGCTAGCNCAGCCCCCTGCTTTTTCTTTGCCAACGTCCCAACAGTTCTGTTGCAATCATTCATTTCCAGTCCAAACATAACTTTACCACTCAAAGTCCTTAGGTACAGGATTGCCACACACACACACTCACGTTTTCCCGTATCTTCAAATCTTTCGGGCCTGCCGTCTCGGCAAGCAGGGAGTCATAAGGTCTCCAAAGAAAGCAACCTGGAATCAGTGCTTCAGACACAGAGTCGACCAGCCCATACAGCTCTACTAAGCTGGCTCTACGCAGGCACGACCTCACCGATCCTCAAACCTCCATGGGACTCTCGCATGTTTAGGCAAGTGGCTGCGGGAACTTTGAACTGATTCAACCTTGGCACCCGGCAATGACTCGTGCACTCGTGCGTACACCTCAGACGGCCAAGTAGCCACAGCCGAAAGCTCATGAGCCCCGGCAGAAAGGAATAGGTCTCGTCCTCTCCGAAGGAATACACAGGATGAATCCTGTAGCCATGCCTCACACAGTGGCAGAGTGAGGCAAGAGGGGCTAAAAAAAAGGGCAGTGGCCGGGCTCGGCTCCGGGCTGCAAGCAGTACTTGATGATGCCTTTCCTGGACTTCAAGACCACCCGATCCTTGCCAGTCTCACAGACCTCGCATAAGCGGAGCAAGGCCGCAGAGGCCGCCAAGTCTCTAGCTCCCTTAAGGCTCCCTCCTCCTCCTCCAGCCCAGCGCGCGCTTCAACTGCGAAAGGTTTACTGCGCGTCCTGGAGACCTCACCAATGCCGCAAAGGCGCTGTGGCTTCTTCAAACCCACCCAAGGCCAAAGCTACCTTGGGCTCAACGCAGGTCAGCAGCGTTTGCCGAAACTCAAAGCACTGCAGTGCATGCCTTGCTCAGGAGTAGTCCCCTCTTTGAAGTGCCGGCCAGGCCGCATTCGCCCCTTGAGACATCAGCTTTTGCACTGTGGACTTGTCGGCGGTTGACATCTTGCAGCGGCAAGGGCGGACAGTGTCTAACCCTGAGCTGCCGGAAAGAATGCAAGACCTGCCTCCCAAGATCTTGTTGAATACCTCTCACACGTTCGTCACACACGGCTTCAGTCTCTCGCGACAACAGCCGAGTCAA